>CM053032.1:126368059-126635559 GCA_028564925.1 Lithobates sylvaticus | reverse complement strand
TCAGAGCTGTGTGGGACTAACTATAATCCCCCTCAGAGCTGTGTGGGACTACCTATAATCGCCCTCAGAGCTGTGTGGGACTACCTATAATCGCCCTCAGAGCTGTGTGGGACTACCTATAATCCCGCTCAGAGCTGTGTGGGACTACCTATAATCCCCCTCAGAGCTGTGTGGGACTACCTATAATCCCCCTCAGAGCTGTGTGGGACTACCTATAATCCCCTCAGAGCTGTGTGGGACTACCTATAATCCCCCTCAGAGCTGTGTGGGACTACCTATAATCCCCCTCAGAGCTGTGTGGGACTACCTATAATTCCCCTCAGAGCTGTGTGGGACTACCTATAATTCCCCTCAGAGCTGTGTGGGACTACCTATAATTCCCCTCAGCTGTGTGGGACTACCTATAATTCCCCTCTGAGCTTTTGTCACCTCCCACTCTAGTTTTGATCATTTCTCCATTCATTCCTATGGGACAAATTTCGCCGCAAAAATGACGATATTTCGTAAACCATTCGGCGAAACGACGAAGACTACCTATAATTGCCCTCAGAGCTATGTGGGAGGAGCTATAATTCCCCTCAGAGCTTTTGTCACCTCCCACTAGTTTTGAACATTTCTCCATTCATTCCTATGGGACAAATTTCGCCGCAAAAATGACGATATTTCGTGAACCATTCGGAAAAACGTTCCACAAAGTAATAGCACACCATTCGGGAACAATCCGCACGTTTTGGTATATATTCGGTATATGTAGCATAAAAACTGTGGGAGGAGTTAGCGTGCAAAATTTGGCTATAATAAGAATAATAATAATAATAATAACTAGAAAAGATACAATTTCTGGGGAAATTGTGTGACGTGTTCTTGCCTCCACCTACTGGAGTGGGCGGAGTAACTAAACTTTTATTTTTATATTTTTTAAAAATTATTATTTATTTTTTTAATGATTTTTTTTAAATGCTTTTTTTTTTTTTTTTTTATTTAATTATTTCTAAAAAAAAAATATTTTTCAAAAATTATTTTTTTTTTTCAAAAATTATTTTTTTTCCAAAAAAGATTTTTTTTTTATTTTTTTTCGAATTTCCTCATTTTCATTTTTTTTTCTAAAATGATTTATTTTTTTTTTATAAAAAAAAAAAAATTAAATTATTTTTTTTTTTTATTATTATTATTTTTTTTAAAAGAAAAAAAACATTTTTTTTTGAAAATAATATTTTTTTTCAAAAAAATTTTTTTTTCAAAGAATATTATTTTTTTTTCAAATTTCCTCATTTTTTTTTTTTTCTAAAATTATTATTTTTTTTTTTTACATTATTTTTTTTTTTTTTCAAAAATGTTTTTTTTTTTTTTTTTAATGATTTTTTTTAATTATTTTTTTTTTTTTAAATGATATTTTTTTTCTAAAATAATTTTTTTTTTTCAAAAAAGATTTTTTTTTTTTAATTTCCTAATTTTCATTTTTTTTTTTTTCTAAAATTATTTTATTTTTATTTTTTTATTATTATTTTTTTTTTTAATTTTTTCTTTTCAAATTTCATAATTCCCCTCAGAGCTGTGTGGGACTAGTTATAATTCCCCTCAGAGTTGTGTAGGACTACCTATAATCCCCCTCAGAGCTGTGTTGGACTACCTATAATTCCCCTCAGAGCTGTGTGGGACTACCTATAACCCCTCAGAGCTGTGTGGGACTACCTATAACCCCCCTCAGAGCTGTGTGGGACTACCTATAATCCCCCTCAGAGCTGTGTTGGAGGAGCTATAATTCCCCTCAGAGATGTGTGGGACTACCTATAATCTCCCCTCAGAGCTGTGTGGGACTACCTATAATCTCCCTCAGAGATGTGTGGGACTACCTATAATCTCCCTCAGAGCTGTGTGGGACTACCTATAATTCCCCTCAGAGCTGTGTGGGACTACCTATAATCCCCCTCAGAGCTGTGTGGGACTACCTATAATCCCCCTCAGAGCTGTGTGGGACTACCTATAATTCCCCTCAGAGCTGTGTGGGACTACCTATAATCCCCCTCAGAGCTGTGTGGGACTACCTATAATCCCCCCCAGAGCTGTGTGGGACTACCTATAATTCCCCTCAGAGCTGTGTGGGACTACCTATAATCCCCCTCAGAGCTGTGTGGGACTACCTATAATCCCCCTCAGAGCTGTGTGGGACTACCTATAATTCCCCTCAGAGCTGTGTGGGACTACCTATAATCCCCTCAGAGCTGTGTGGGACTACCTATAATCCCCCTCAGAGCTGTGTGGGACTACCTATAATCCCCCTCAGAGCTGTGTGGGACTACCTATAATTCCCCTCAGAGCTGTGTGGGACTACCTATAACCCCTCTCAGATCTGTGTGGGAGGAGCTATAATTCCCCTCAGATCTGTGTGGGACTACCTATAATTTCCCTCAGAGCTGTGTGGGAGGAGCTATAGTTCTTTTGTCACCTCCCACTCTAGTTTTGAACATTTCTCCATTCATTCCTATGGGACAAATTTTGCCGCAAAAATACCTATAATTCCCCTCAGCTGTGTGGGACTACCTATAATCCCCCTCAGAGCTGTGTTTTTTTTATGATTTTTTTTTTTTAAAAATGTTTTTTCTAAAATGATTGATTTTTTTTTTTTAATATTTTTTTTTTTTGTCAAGAATGACATTTTTTTCCAAAATTATATTTTTTTTAAATGATTGATTTTTCTAAAAAAAAAATTTTTTTTTTCAAAATATAATTTATTTTTTCAAAATATATATTTTTTTTTCAAATTTCCTAATTTCATTTTTTTTCTAAAATTATTATTATTATTATTTTTTTTTTTTAATTTCATAATTCCCCTCAAAGCTGTGTGGGACTACCTATAATTCCCCTCAGCTGTGTGGGACTACCTATAATCCCCTCAGAGCTGTGTTTTTTTTTATGATTTTTTTTTCTGTGTTTTTTTTTAATGATTTTTTTTTTTCCAAAAAATATTTTTTTTTCTAAAATTATTGATTTTTTTTATAAAAATTTTTTTTTTTTTCAAGAATGACATTTTTTTCCAAAATTATTTTTTTTTTAAATGATTTTTTTTTTTTCCCCAATTTTTTTTTAATGATTTTTTTTTAATTATTATTTTTTTTTTAAATGACTTTTTACCAAAAATATTTTTTTCTAACAATGATTTTTTTTCAAAATATATTTTTTTTTTTTCAAAATATATTTTTTTTTTTCTAAATATATTTTTTTTTTTTCAAAAAAATTTTGTTTTTAAATTTCCTATTTTTCATTTTTTTTTCAAATTTCCTAATTTTCATATTTTTTTCAAATTTCATAATTTCCTTTTTTTTCTAAAATTATTTATTATTATTATTATTTTTTCAAATTTCATAATTCCCCTCAAAGCTGTGTGGGACTACCTATAATTCACCTCGGAGCTGTGTGGGAGAAGCTATAATTCCCCTCAGATCTGTGTGGGACTACCTATAATTCTCCTCAGCTGTGTGGGACTACCTATAATTCCCCTCAGAGCTGTGTGGGACTACCTATAATCCCCCTCAGAGCTGTGTGGGACTACCTATAACCCCCCTCAGCTGTGTGGGACTACCTATAACCCCCTCAGCTGTGTGGGACTACCTATAACCCCCCTCAAAGCTGTGTGGGAGGAGCTAAAATTCCCCTCAGAGCTTTTGTCACCTCCCACTCTAGTTTTGAACATTTCTCCATTCATTCCTATGGGACAAATTTCGCCGCAAAAATGACGATATTTCGTGAAACGTTCGGCGAAACGTTCCACAAAGTAATAGCACACCATTCGGGAACAATCCGCACGTTTTGGTATATATTCGGTATATGTAGCGTAAAAACTGTGGGAGGAGTTAGGGTGGTAAATTTGGCTATAAGAATAATAATAATAATATATATGTGAGATAACAATAAGTGATCTTGCTATGCAAGAACACTTAATAATATATATGAGATAACAATAAGTGATCTTGCTATGCAAGAACACTTAATAATAATAACTAGAAAAAATACAATTTCTGGGGAAATTGTGTGTGTTCTTGCCTCCACCTACTGGAGTGGAGTGGCTTGAGTAACTAAACATTTATTTATTTTCTTCAAAAATAATAATTTTTTTTAATAAGATTTTTTAATTTTTTTTCTTGATTTTTTTTCAAAAAGAATTTTTTTTAATGAAATTATTTTTTTTCATTTTTTTTTTCTATTTTTTTCAAATAATTTTCAAAAATTATTTTATATTTTTTTTATTAATTATTTTTTTTTTTTATTTTTTTTTTTATTATTTCTGGGGAAATTGTGTGACGTGTTCTTGCCTCCACCTACTCAGAGCTGTGTGGGACTACCTATAATCCCCCTCAGAGCTGTGTGGGACTACCTACAACCCCCCTCAGAGCTGTGTGGGACTACCTATAATCCCCCTCAGAGCTGTGTGGGACTACCTATAATCCCCCTGGGTGGAGTGGCTTGAGTAACTAAACATTTATTATATTTTTATTTCAAAAATAATTATTTACCTATTTTTTTATAATTTTTTTTAAATGATTTTTTTTGTCACCTCCCACTCTAGTTTTGAACATTTTCATTCCTATGGGACAAATTTTGCCGCAAAAATGACGATATTTCGTGAAACGTTCGGCGAAACGTTCCACAAAGTAATCTAACAATCCGCACGTTTTGGTATATATTCGGTATATGTAGCGTAAAAACTGTGGGAGGAGTTAGGGTGGTAAATTTGGCTACAAGAATAATAATAATAACTAGAAAAAATACAATTTCTGGGGAAATTGTGTGACGTGTTCTTGCCTCCACCTACTGGAGTGGGCGGAGAAACTGGGTGGAGTGGCTTGAGTAACTAAAATTTTTTATTTTTTCAAAAATAATTATTTTTTTTTTCAAAATGATTTTTTTTTTTTTTTTTCAAAATTATTTTTTTCAAAATTTTTTTTTTTCACATTTTTTTTTTCAAATTTCCTAATTTTCATTTTTTTTCTAAAATGATTGATTTTTTTTATAAAAATATTTTTTTTTTTCGAAAATAATTTTTTTTTTCGAAAAATTTTTTTTTTTCAAAATAATTTTTTTTTTTTTATTTTTTTTTTCAAAAAAATAATTTTTTTTTTTCAAAAAAATTTTTTTTTTTCAAAAATTTTTTTTTTTTCAAAAATAATTTTTTTTTTTCAAAAATTTTTTTTTCTAAATTTTTTTTTTTTTTTTAAAATATAAATTTTTTTTTTTTTTTAAAAAAATATTTTTTTTTCAAAAATTATTTTTTTTTTTAATGATTTTTTTTAATTATTATTTTTTTTTATATTATATATTTTTTTCTAAAATTTTTTTTTTTTTCAAAAAAGATTTTTTTCAAATTTCCAAATTTTCATTTTTTTTTCTAAAATTATTTTATTTTTATTTTTTTTATTATTATTTTTTTTTTTTTATTATTTTTTTTTTCAAATTTCATAATTCCCCTCAGAGCTGTGTGGGACTAACTATAATCCCCCTCAGAGCTGTGTGGGACTACCTATAATCCCCTCAGAGCTGTGTGGGACTACCTATAATCCCCTCAGAGCTGTGTGGGACTACCTATAATCCACCTCAGAGCTGTGTGGGACTACCTATAATCCCCCTCAGAGCTGTGTGGGACTACCTAAAATCCCCCTCAGAGCTGTGTGGGACTACCTATAATCCCAGTCAGAGCTGTGTGGGACTACCTATAATCCCCTCAGAGCTGTGTGGGACTACCTATAATTCCCCTCAGAGCTGTGTGGGACTACCTATAATCCCCCTCAGAGCTGTGTGGGACTAGCTATAATTCCCCTCAGAGCTGTGTGGGACTACCTATAATCCCCCTCAGAGCTGTGTGGGACTACCTATAATTCCCCTCAGCTGTGTGGGACTACCTATAATTCCCCTCTGAGCTTTAGTCACCTCCCACTCTAGTTTTGATCATTTCTCCATTCATTCCTATGGGACAAATTTCGCCGCAAAAATGACGATATTCGTAAACCATTCGGCGAAACGACGAAGACTACCTATAATTGCCTCAGAGCTATGTGGGAGGAGCTATAATTCCCCTCAGAGCTTTTGTCACCTCCCACTAGTTTTGAACATTCTCCATTCATTCCTATGGGACAAATTTCGCCGCAAAAATGACGATATTTCGTGAACCATTTGGAAAAACGTTCCACAAAGTAATAGCACACCATTCGGGAACAATCCGCACGTTTTGGTATATATTCGGTATATGTAGCATAAAAACTGTGGGAGGACTTAGCGTGCAAAATTTGGCTATAAGAATAATAATAATAACTAGAAAAGATACAATTTCTGGGGAAATTGTGTGACGTGTTCTTGCCTCCACCTACTGGAGTGGGCGGAGTAACTGGGTACGGAGTGGCTTGAGTAACTAAACTTTTATTTATTTTTTTCAAAAATGATAATTTATTTTTTTTAATGATTTTTTTTAATGTTTATTTTTTTTTTATTTAATTATTTCTAAAAAAAATATTTTCAAAAATTATTTTTTTTTTCCAAATTTCCTAATTTTCATTTTTTTTTTCTAAAATGATTGATTTTTTTTTTTTATAAAAAAAAAAATTCAATTATTTTTTTTAATTATTATTAATTTTTTTTTGTGGAATATTTTTTTTTAAAATTTCCTAATTTTTTTTTGTAAAATTATATATTTTTTTTTTTTTAATTTTTTTTTTTTCTATTTTTTTTCTATTTTTTTTTTCATTTTTTTTTTTAAAAATTTTTATTTTTTTTTTTATTTTTATTTTTTTATTTTCAAATTTCATAATCCCCCTCAGAGCTGTGTGGGACTAGCTATAATCCCTCTCAGAGCTGTGTGGGACTAGCTATAATCCCCCTCAGAGCTGTGTGGGACTACCTATAATCCCCCTCAGAGCTGTGTGGGACTACCTATAATCCCCTCAGAGCTGTGTGGGACTACCTACAATCCCTCTCAGAGCTGTGTGGGACTACCTATAACCCCCTCAGAGCTTTGTGGAACTAGCTATAATCCCCTCAGAGCTGTGTGGGAGGAGCTATAATTCTCCTCAGAGGTTTTGTCACCTCCCACTCTAGTTTTGAACATTTCTCCATTCATTTCTATGGGACAAATTTCGCCGCAAAAATGACGATATTTTGTGAACCATTTGGCAAAACGTTCCACAAAGTAATAGCACACCATTCGGGAACAATCCGCACGTTTTGGTATATATTCGGTATATGTAGCGTAAAAACTGTGGGAGGAGTTAGCGTGCAAAATTTGGCTATAATAAGAATAATAATAACTAGAAAAAATACAATTTCTGGGGAAATTGTGTGACGTGTTCTTGCCTCCACCTACTGGAGTGGGCGGAGAAACTGGGTGGAGTGGCTTGAGTAACTAAACATTTATTTATTTTTTTCAAAAATAATTTTTTTTTTTTAATGATTTTTTTTAAATGATTTTTTTAGATTTTTATTCAATTTTTTCTAAAAATAAATTTTTCAAAATTATTTTTTTCAAAAAATTTTTTTTCACTTTTTTTTTCAAATTTCGTAATTTTCATTTTTTTTCTAAAATGATTGATTTTTTTTTTTAAAAATAATTTTTTTTTTTTTAATTTTTTTTTTTTTCAAAAATAATTTTTTTAAATTTTCAAAAATATTTTTTTTTTTTTTTTTTCAAAATAATTTTTTTTTTCAAAAATAATTTTTTTTTTTCAAAAATAATTTTTTTTTTCAAAAATAATTTTTTTTTTTCAAAAATATATTTTTTTTTTTCAAAAATAATTTTTTTTTTCAAAATTTTTTTTTTTTTGTCATATTTTTTTTTCTAATTATTATTATTTTTTTTTAAAAAAATTTTTTTTCTAAAAATGTTTTTTTTTTCAAATTTCCTAATTTTCATTTTTTTTCTAATTATTTTTTTTTTATTATTTTTTTTTTATTTTTTTTATTATTATTTTTTTTTAAATTTTTTTTTTTTTTTCAAAAAATTATTTTTTTTTTTTTTTTTTTTTTTCTATTTTTTCTAAAATGTTTTTTTTTTCAAATTTTCCTAATTTTCATTTTTTTTCTAAAATTATTTTATTTTTATTTTTTTTATTATTATTATTTTTTTTTAATTATTTTTTTTTTCAAATTTCATAATTCCCCTCAGAGCTGTGTGGGACTAACTATAATCCCCCTCAGAGCTGTGTGGGACTACCTATAATCGCCCTCAGAGCTGTGTGGGACTACCTATAATCGCCCTCAGAGCTGTGTGGGACTACCTATAATCCACCTCAGATGTGTGGGACTACCTATAATCCCCCTCAGAGCTGTGTGGGACTACCTACAATCCCCCTCAGAGCTGTGTGGGACTACCTATAATCCCAGTCAGAGCTGTGTGGGACTACCTATAATCCCCCTCAGAGCTGTGTGGGACTACCTATAATTCCCCTCAGAGCTGTGTGGGACTACCTATAATTCCCCTCAGCTGTGTGGGACTACCTATAATTCCCCTCAGAGCTGTGTGGGACTACCTATAATTTCCCTCAGAGCTGTGTGGGACTACCTATAATTCCCCTCAGAGCTGTGTGGGACTACCTATAATTCCCCTCAGCTGTGTGGGACTACCTATAATTCCCCTCAGAGCTGTGTGGGACTACCTATAATTCCCCTCAGCTGTGTGGGACTACCTATAATTCCCCTCAGAGCTGTGTGGGACTACCTATAATTCCCCTCAGCTGTGTGGGACTACCTATAATTCCCCTCTGAGCTTTTGTCACCTCCCACTCTAGTTTTGATCATTTCTCCATTCATTCCTATGGGACAAATTTCGCCGCAAAAATGACGATATTTCGTAAACCATTCGGCGAAACGACGAAGACTACCTATAATTGCCCTCAGAGCTATGTGGGAGGAGCTATAATTCCCCTCAGAGCTTTTGTCACCTCCCACTAGTTTTGAACATTTCTCCATTCATTCCTATGGGACAAATTTCGCCGCAAAAATGACGATATTTCGTGAACCATTCGGAAAAAACGTTCCACAAAGTAATAGCACACCATTCGGGAACAATCCGCACGTTTTGGTATATATTCGGTATATGTAGCATAAAAACTGTGGGAGGAGTTAGCGTGCAAAATTTGGCTATAATAAGAATAATAATAATAATAATAATAATATATATGTGAGATAACAATAAGTGATCTTGCTATGCAAGAACACTTAATAATAATAATAATAATAATAATATATATATGTGAGATAACAATAAGTGATCTTGCTATGCAAGAACACTTAATAATATATATGTGAGATAACAATAAGTGATCTTGCTATGCAAGAACACTTAATAATAATAATAATAATAATAATAATAATATATATGTGAGATAACAATAAGTGATCTTGCTATGCAAGAACACTTAATAAGAACTAGAAAATCTACAATTTCTGGGGAAATTGTGTGACGTGTTCTTGCCTCCACCTACTGGGGGGGTCATAATGTTTTGGCCGATCATGGGGGGTCATAATGTTTTGGCCGATCATGGGGGGGTCATAATGTTTTGGCCGATCATGGGGGGGTCATAATGTTTTGGCCGATCATGGGGGGGTCATAATGTTTTGGCCGATCATGGGGGGGTCATAATGTTTTGGCCGATCATGGGGGGGTCATAATGTTTTGGCTGATCATGGGGGGGTCATAATGTTTTGGCAGATCATGGGGGGGTCATAATGTTTTGGCAGATCATGGGGGGGTCATAATGTTTTGGCCGATCATGGGGGGGTCATAATGTTTTGGCCGATCATGGGGGGTCATAATGTTTTGGCTGATCATGGGGGGGTCATAATGTTTTGGCTGATCATGGGGGGGTCATAATGGTTTGGCCGATCATGGGGGGGGGGTCATAATGTTTTGGCCGATCATGGGGGGGTCATAATGTTTTGGCCGATCATGGGGGGGTCATAATGTTTTGGCTGATCATGGGGGGTCATAATGTTTTGGCTGATTATGGGGGTTGTCAGCTTTTGTCACCTACCACTCTAGTTTTGAACATTTCTCCATTCATTCCTATGGGACAAATTTCCCCGCAAAAATTACGATATTTCGTGAACCGTTCGGCGAAACATTCCACAAAGTAATAGCACACCATTCGGGAACAATCCGCACGTTTTGGTATATATTCGGTATATGTAGTGTAAAAACTGTGGGAGGAGTTAGGCCCCTTTCACACTGGGGCGTTTTTCATGCGGTGCAGCGCTAAAAATAGCGCCTGTTCACCGCATGAAAAAATCCGGCCCCTTTAACTCCAGTGTGAAAGCCGGCGGGCTTTCACACTGGAGCGGTGCGCTAGCAGGATGACAAAAAAAGTCCTGCTAGCAGCATCTTTGGAGCGGGATAGGAGCGGTGTGTTCACCGCTCCTATACCGCTCCTTCCCATTGATTACAATGGGAGACCGCGGTAAAACCGCGGCAATACCGCGGTTACCGCGGCAATACCGCGGCTACGGCAGCAATACCGCGGCTACGGCGGCGCTCTGCGGGGGGTGTTTAACCCTTTTTCGGCCGCTCGCGGGGGGTAAAACCGCACCGCGAGCGGCCGAAAACCGTGATGAAAACGACGGTAAAGCAGCGCTAAATATAGCGCTGCTTTACCATCACCGCGGCTCACCGCCCCAGTGTGAAAGGGGCCTTAGGGTGGTAAATTTGGCTATAATAAGAATAAGAATAAGAATAATAATATATATGTGAGATAACATTAAGTGATCTTGCTATGCAAGAACACTTAATAATATATATGTGAGATAACAATAAGTGATCTTGCTATGCAAGAACACTTAATAATATTAGAAAACGTAACAATATTACTTAGCTATAGATGCCTTTTTCTGCCACAGAGTCCCCCGCATTTGCAGTATGGCACAGATGATTTGACCAACCACGTTGAAAGCAACATTACCTTTTAACCACTTCCCTACCGCCCACTGTCATATGACGCCCACAAGGTGGATCTCCCATCCTGGGTGGGCGTCATATGACGTCCTCCCATTCCCGGCCGCCTAGGGGGCGCGCGCCCGCCGCCGGTGTCGCTCGGGACCCGGTGCGAGTGCCCGGCGGCCGCGATGTCCGCCTGGCACCAGCAATTGCACATTAAAACAACGGGACCGTGCGGGACCGTGGAGCTGTGTGTGTAAACACACAGCTCCACGTCCTGTCAGTGGAGAGGAGACCGATCATGTGATCCCAGTACGGAGGAACACCGATCGGTCTCCTCCCCTTGTCAGTCCCCTCCCCCCACAGTTAGAATCACTACCTTAGGGAACACATTAACCCCTGCAGCGTGCCCTAGTGTTAACCCCTTCCCTGCCAGTCACATTTACACAGTAATCACTGCAATTTTATATTGCAACGATCGCTGTGTAAATGTGAATGGTCCCAAAAATGTGTCAAAAGTGTCCGAAGCAATGTCGCAGTCACGAAAAAGAAAACGCAGATCGCCGCCATTACTAGTAAAAAAAAAAAAAAATTTTACCAAAAATATGTAGAAGAATACGTATCGGCCTAAACTGAGGAAAAAAATTGTGTAAATGGGATATTTATTATAGCAAAAAGTAAAAAATATTGTGTTTTTTTTCAAAATTGTCGCTCTTCTTTTGTTTATAGCGCAAAAAATAAAAACCGCAGAGGTGATCAAATACCACCAAAAGAAAGCTCTATTTGTGGGAAAAAAAGGACGTCAATTTTGTTTGGGTGTAACGTTGCACGACCGCGCAATTGTTAGTTAAAGCGAGGCAGTGCCGAATCGCTAAAAGTGTTCTGGTAAGGAAGGGTGTAAAATGGCCCGGTGCTGAAGTGGTTAAGGAAGATAGCACATTCATGGTTTCACCATACTTTATTATAAAACCTTTAAGGAAATTCTGATCCCTAGACTTCGACAATATATGAACGGGCTAGGTGCAGAGTATGAAATGAACTAAGCATCCCTGTCGGCAACCATTACAGTTTTGTTGAAAGAGGGCAAGGATGGATCGATGTGTTCCAGTTACAGGCCTATTTCGCTCCTAAATTCGGATACAAAGCTTTATGCCAAAATTTTGGCCGAGAGAATAAAGGGTCATCTGGAAACACTGATCCACCCGGACCAAGTGGGTTTTGTTCCCGGAAGAGAAGGGAGGGACAACGGGGTGCGGACACTACTAGCCCTGCAAAAAATGAAAGACTCACGGGCCCCCGGTCTACTTCTGTCAATAGACGCAGAAAAAGCGTTTGACAGAGTAGACTGGGGGTTCATGTTTAGTACACTGGAACACATGGGGTTCGGCCCAAAATTTACCCAACAAATCAAAGTACTATACGGGCGCCTGAAAGCAAACATTAAAGTAAACGGAGTATCCTCCTCTCTCTTCGAAATGAGAAATGGAACGAGACAGGGATGTCCCCTGTCCCCTCTCCTTTTTATTCTGACCCTCGAGCCCTTACTGTCCTCGATAAGAGGAAATCCAGAAATAAAAGGTTGTACAGCGGGCGGCGAGGATCATAAACTGGCCGCGTTTGCCAACGACATTTTATTTTATATACGACATCCCCAGACTTCGATGCCCAACCTCTTGAAGACCTTACTCTCCTACGGAGCAATATCAAACTTCCGAGTCAACTCATCTAAATCATTTATGTTAAATATTAATCTAAGTAAGAGTGAGAAGCAGATCTTACAGAGAGATTTTAAATTTCCGTGGAAGAAACAAATAAGATATCTGGGCATAAACCTGTCCAAAACAACGGAAAAAATGTATAAAATTAACTACCTCCCTCTACTAGACAAAATAAAAAAAAAGTGCCAAGAATATACTAACAGGCCGCTATCGTGGATAGGGCGAATTAATACTGTAAAAATGATGATGATTCCGGTAATAACATATAAATTCCAGATGCTCCCATTTTCTCTACCTCATCAGTACTTAAGGAAGTTAAAAGCACTACTGATGAATTTTGTTTGGAAAAACAAGAAGCATCGTACGTCTTTGCAAATCCTAAAACAAGATAAGAGCCACGGGGGATTGGCGGTACCGGACATTATGAGTTATTACTATTCAATAGCATTATTAAGAATCCCAGAGTGGGGAAAAGCACACAGTAGTAAAAGATGGGTTCACTCAGAAATGGCACGGAGTAACGTTTATTTGGGGAAGACCATTTGGAATCCCCCAAGGTTTAGAGCACTAGGAGAGCACACACACCCAATCACATGGCACACGTTTAAAATATGGGACAAAATTTATAAGCAGTTAAACGGAAAATATAACTCACCTTTGGTCGCACTTAAGGAAAATGATTATTTTCCTCCGGGGAAAAAAGAGACAGGAGGGGACTGGATAATTAATGACAAAACACAATTGGGTGATGTCCTAGCTAAGGGACAACCACTGGCACTACACAAACTACAAAGAAAGGTGGATAGGTTTAGAATTGATGAGTGGCGGTATCTCCAGATTTGTCACTTTGTGAAATCGTTACCACAACCGATCAGGGAAGCTGGAGATTTGACAAAATTGGAGCAAATCTGCTCAGCTGAAAACACAAAAAAGACGATTTCGAAAATATATAAATTATTAATGGAGAAGGACAGGTTGGAGATCCCCCCATTCATCATGAAATGGGAGAGGGAGTTGGGTGCACAAATAAACACAGGTTTGATAAAGAAAATAATGAAGCTCACTCATAGTTCAGCGGTAGACATGCGTACTGCGGAAATGAACTATAAATGTTTAATAAGGTGGTACGCGACCCCTGATAAAATAAGTAAATTCCAGGAGGGGATCTCCCCTAATTGCTGGAGAGGATGTCAACAAAGAGGAACCATGGGTCACATATGGTGGGACTGCCAGAAAATCCAAAAATACTGGGAGGTTGTTTTAAAGTACATTAAAGAAATAACTCAAATAGAAGTGGTAAAAGACCCGTGGGTGGTTTTGATGCACGCGACAGCGGGAGGAGTGAGGCAGTATGAGAGAACACTGGTCCCACATATCCTGAATGCTGCGAAAAGATTAATCCCTAAGAGGTGGCAAGACCCTGAAAGTCCCCCCATATGGGAATGGATAGACGAGGTAGAAATTACCTATACGATGGAATGTCTGAAAAATAGTTTCGTAGATGAAAAAGATGGAACCAAGGAAAAGTGGGAGTGCTGGAAAAAATTTAAAAAAACCTGGAGCTATGTGGAGGTTTTACGGATATAGAGAGAAAGTGAGTGAAAGAAATAATTCAGTTTAGCAAGAGATAAAAAAGAAAAAAAAAAAAGAGTAGCGATGGGGAAGGGTGGGGGGGGGTGTTTGTATTAGGAAGGGGGATGGTAAAGCAGTTCACTGAAGATTGAGTATGGCGAAGGGCGAGGTTGACGATGGTGTCCCTTTTTCTTTCTCTTACTTTCCTATTATTCTTATCCACCCGTCAGCAGTTCTCGGTAATACCCAAACCGCAAGGCTTTGATATGTGAAAATTTATTATAATAAATGAGCGGAGCTCAAACCCAGAAGAGGTTTAAAAAAGAAAAATGATTATGCCACAATGATGTTAAGACTAGACGGGACAGAGGAAAAGGCCTCGCTGACATAGTCCTATACTTAAGTTTTTCTGAAGTGGAACAAAAAAAAAGAAAAAAGGAAAAAAAAGAGAAAAAAAAAAAAAGGGGAAAAAAGGAAGATAGCACATTCCTGACATTCCTATAGTATGGAGTCAGCTAAGGTAACCTCTTTATATGTTGTTGTATGGCCCCTTAACCAGATTTAGAATTCATTATTAGATATTGTAATATTAATATTAATAAAGAAATATGACATTTCCCCATCAGTGTGTTGTAAAGGCACAACCATGAAAAACAAAAGTACAGCCTATGTAAAATGTAAGTGCCCAGATTTATTATGTCAATAAGTGGGCAGAAGTTTTAATGGAAGGAACAGTCATAATACACCGGGCAGCTTTACATGCAAGCAGAATAGGGTGAATGGATATGCTTAGTTACTGACTCTAGTAACCAAGGGGATACATTGTAGGCCAAATAAAGCAGATTATCTGGCAAGGCACATCTTTTTACAGTATGTGGATCTTTATTTTACATTTATTTTTCTTTATCATACATCACGGGACACAGAGCCATAGTATTAACTATATGGGCATATAGGCACCTTCAGGTGATGGACACTGGCATACCCAATACAGGAAGTTCACTCCCTATATAAACCCTACCAGGAGTACCTTAGTTTTTTTCGCCAGTGTCTAAGGTTTGGTCATGAGTGAAGATATGCTCTGAAGAGCTACGCTGGAGGGATCCTTGCTGGATTTAAACAGCCTCCACAGACCGGATCCATCCAAAGTGCCACTAGTAGGTAGAGGTTTTGCCTGTAACGCCTCTCCTTGCAGGGCTGGACCCTGGGACCCAGGGATTTGGTCATGCTTACATTACCTAAAGTTTTTCCAGGCTGGGTGCTAATACAGGTCCAAGGGAGTGAAACCCAGATAAAAGGGACCCGGTACTTGAAGGTTTACTAAACGCAGCCCACCATGATGGGTGAAGGTTGGATCTGTCTGTTATCAACAGAACCCTGCGGCGAGGATAAGGTAAGGGAAGAAGCCTAGGAACTGTAAAAGTCCACCCATGGTTTTTCTTCCTTAGGAAAAAATGTTGTCATGCCTTAAATCTCCACTAGAGGGAGTATATGCACATACCTTAATTTGTTGTCTTCACTTCAGCTCAGTGTCAGTCTGTGTGTGGATCAGCAGCAGCTTGCACAACAGGGATTCCTCTTGTAGGTAAGAGATCTGCCATCCTGTGAGTAGAGGATGAGGTGTTACCCTCAGGCGATCAGGAGGAAAGACAACAGAGGAAACAACAGTGGATGAACCCTTTTCAGCCTCGCAATCTGAGAAAGTGCTGGTACAATCTCTTACGGAGATGGTTCGTTCTACTTTCAAGCTGCCCCTAACTGAGTCAGCTGAAAGTTCAGTTTCATCTTTGGGTTCCTTAAAACCATCTCAGCCTTTGCACGCGTTTCCTGTCCATGCATTACTAGAACAGCTTATTTATGCTGAATGGGATCACCCGGATAAGCATTTTCTCCTTCCAAAGAGATTTAAAGTATTCTATCCCATGGAGGACAAATTCACCAAAAGATGGAATGTACCAGCAGTTGACGCTGCTATATCCAGTGTGAATAAAAGTCTAACTTGTCCAGTAGACAATGCACAAATGCTTAAGAATCCAACAGATAAAAGGTTGGAATTCCTGTTAAAATACTCTTTTTCTTTGGCAGGTGCGGTTACTCAGCCTGCAGTCACTGCAATAGGCATCTGTCAATCCCTAAAGGACCAGTTCAGACAGGCTCTTAAGGAGGTTCCTGTACAGCAAGCCGGGATTTGGCTGAACTACCAAGAGCACTATGTTTTGCCATAGATACCATTAAAGATTCTATTCACCAGGCATCCCGCCTCGCGCTTGTGTTAGTACACATGTGTAGGATCCTGTGGTTAAAAAATTGGTCAGCCGAAGCACCATGCAAAAGGCTCCTGACTGGTTTTCCTTTTCATGGGGATCGGCTATTTGGGGATGATTTGGTCAAATACATCCAAAAGATTTCAAGTGGGGAAAGTACTCTTTTGCCAGTTAAGAGAAGGAATAAACGCCCTTCATTTATGCAGACTCTTTCACCTGCGCCAGGGGCATCCACATCTAGAAAGTAGCTACAGCTTCCGCCGTCCGAGTCTAGAGGAAAGCCTCAGGGTCTGCAAAACAGAATTCTAAAGCCTCATTATGAAGTGGCGCCCCTGCTCACAAGGGTGTGGGGAAGACTTCCGCAGTTCTCAGAAGTCTGGCAAGAGGAAATTCAGGGCAAATGGGTCATCTCCATGGTAACTCTAGGGTACAAACTAGAATTTCCGGAGTTTCCACCTTCTCGTTTTCTGAGTTTAAACATTACCAAAGATCCAGGTTAAAGGCAATCTCTGTTTCGGGCACTAAACCAATTACAGGCTCAGGGAGCGATCATAGAAATCCCCACAGAAGAGCAAGGTTTGGGGTTTTATTCAAACCTCTTTACAGTACAAAAACCGAATGGAGATGTCAGACACATTCTAGATCTAAAGAATGGAAATCAGTTCCTAAAGATCCGCTCTTTTCGAATGGAGTCGATCAGGTCGGTGGTTTCAATCCTACAAGAAGGAGAACTTCTGGCATCCATCGACATCAGGGATGCATATCTGCATGTCCCTATATTTCCCGTTCACCAAAGGTTTCTGTGGTTCGCGGTAGAAAAGCATCGTTTTCAATTTGTAGCCTCGCCCTTCAGGCCTACTACACCCCCCGGGTGTTTACAAAAGCTCTGGCCCCACCTCTAGCCAGGTTAGGGGCACAGGGCATAACAGTCTTGGCATACCTAGACGATCTATTGCTAATAGACCGGTTGGTGGCTCGTTTGAAGCAAAGCGTGCGCATTACAACCAGTTACCTGGAAAGTCTTGGTTAGATTCTCAAACTAGAGAAGTCATCCTTAAAACCGCTAAAAAGGCTGGAGTACTTGGGTCTGATCATAGACACAGCCCAGAAAAAGGTGTTCTTGCCTCAGGCAACGATCAACGCCATGAGAGAGTTGGTGCAGGTGGTCAGGTCGAAAAGAGATCCCTCCATTTGCCTTTGCATGAGGTTGTTAGGAAAGATGGTGGCTTAATTCTAAGTTCTAATTCTAATCCTATGCCCAGTTCCATTTGAGACTGTTGCAAAACAGTATCCTGTCTGCTTGGAACAAAATGGTTCAAGCTTTTGACTTGCCAATGTGGCTGTCCCCAAGGGTGTCCCAAAGCCTCAGTTGGTGTTGGTAACCCAGAATCTGCTGAAAAGAAAATCCTTCAGACCAGTTATCTGGAAAGTGGTAACGACAGATTTCAGGTTGGGGATCAGTGCTAGAAAAGACAACTGTCCAGGGACAGTGGTCAAGAACCGAAAGGTCCTTGCCCATCAACATCTTAGAGATTCGGGCAGCGGGTCTGGCTCTGAAGGTCTGGACATTCAGGTTATGGGGTTGTCCTGTCAGGTTCCAATCCAACAATGCCCCAGCTGTGGCTTACATCAATCACCAAGGGGGCACCAAGAGTCTCGCAGCACAGAGGGAGGTGAACCATTTTCTTAACTTGGGTAGAAAGAAATGTTTCGCGCCTATCAGCAGTTTTCATTCCGGGAGTAGAGAATTGTCAGGCGGACTTCTTGAGCCGCCAGCAGTTGCTCCCGGGGGAATGGTCCCTTCACCCCGACATTTTTCAGGCTGTTTGCCAAAAATGGGGTACTCCAGATGTAGATCTTCTGGTGTCCAGAATCAACATGAAGTTGGTCAACTTTGTGTTCAGGACAAGGGATCCACTCGCATGCGGAACAGATGCGTAAATCTCACTGATTTATGCATTCCCCCCCTTTCAGTTGCTTCCATGACTTCTTGGCAGGATCAAGCTGGAAAGAAATACGGTAATTCTTGTAGCCCCAGCATGGCCCGAAGGTCCTGGTATGCAGAAATTGTAAAGATGGCAGTGGGGGATCCATGGTCCCCTCCACTATGGCCAGACCTACTATCACAGGGGCCGATATTCCATCCTACCTTACAAACTCTAAATTTAACAGCTTGGCTATTGAAACCCACATTTTGAAGAAACGTGGGCTTTCCGGGTCAGTTGTCTCTACCTTGATTAATGCAAGGAAGCCAGCTTCCAGAACTATATATTATAGAGTCCGGAGGGCTTAGGTTTCCTGGTGTGAGTCCAAGGGTTGGCACCCTCGGAAGTATAACATAGGCAGAATTCTTGCCTTTCTACAATTAGGGATAGAGAAGAAGCTGGCCTTGAGCACTATTAAGGGCCAAGTCTCGGCTTTATCTGTCTTATTTCAAATACAGCTTGATTTACATTTTTTGGTCCGGGTGTTTATGCAAGGGGAGATGCGGCTTAATCCACCAGTCAGACCTCCTTTGAATTATAATAGTGAAATAAATCAGCGCAATGGTATATAAAAATATTTTGTAAAATTATTAAAAGCTGCTGAACACCAAGGGTCAACCTTCAAAAATCCCTCTGTAGAAACATAAATGTCTGCTGATGAAGTCCTTCATATGGACGTAATGCATACGGACGAAAGTGACATCACCCGCAGCCCTATCTGTGCAGTTCGTTATACGCTGTATCCTCCAAGCACCAGGATTTAGGTGCTCTCTTTGTAAGTTTTATTATTCCCCTTTTTTTACTCAATAAACTGTTTATAAGCAGAGAACACTATGGTTTTTTAAAATTTTTATTCACATGATTGATGGCGATATGGGATTGAGCTTTTCCGTGAGGACTGACTGATATCCATCCGGCATATCTGCTAAGTGTGACGTATTTCTCCAATGGATCGCTATCATTTAACCCCTGGTGGGAAGGCTTTAGTGACCCTTTATGATCTAAGGGTCCACTTGGTGAGGTGAGCGGCCATTGCATCTGTGGTGGAGGTTTTCTTTCACGTTGTCACCTGCATGTATATGCCTCCGTCATCACTTTAGAAGACACCATTGGACTGTTTATGGACAAATTCTTAATTGTTTTTTATTTATGTGTGTTTAGCGCTAGACCTCCTTTGAACCCTTAGGACTTGAACTTAGTTTTGTCAGTGTTACAAAAACAGCCATTTGAACCGATACAGCATACTCCCTAATGCCTCGTACACACGAGCAGACTTTCCCGCGGGAATGTCCGTCGGACTGAAGTCCGCCGGACAATCCGCCCGTGTGTGGGCGCGGCGGACTTTTTGGCGCCAAAAGTCCAGCAGACTAAGTTTTAAGTTTTGTTTTAAAATTGTCCGCTGGACTCGGCAGTCCGGCGGACAATCCCGCGGTTAGTATGCTAGTCCGCCGGACTTTAGGAAATTACTGGACTTGCCGATCATCGGAAAGTCCATTCATTTAGAACGTGACTTCAGGCAGACGGGGCTAGCGAAGGCAGTGAATGTCGCCGCACTAGCCCCGTCACCTGGCATGGATTTAAAGGGAATCCCCACGCCGAAAAAACGGCGTGGGGGTCCCCCCAAATCCATCTCAGACCCTTATACGAGCACGCAGCCCGGCCGGCCAGGAAAGGGATGGGGACGAGCGAGCGCCCCCCCCCCTCCTGAGCCGTACCAGGCCGTGTGCCCTCAACATGGGGGGTGCCCTGGGGAAAGGGGGGCCGTGCGCCCCCCCCCACCCCAAAGCACCTTGTCCCCATGTTGATGAGGACAAGGGCCTCTTCCCGACAACCCTGGCCGTTGGTTGTCGGGGTCTGCGGGCGGGGGGCTTATCGGAATCCGGGAGCCCCGAAATCCCGGCCTCCCACCCTATGTGAATGAGTATGGGGTACGATGTACCCCTACCCATTCACCTAAGGTGTAAAGTGTAAATAAAAAAAAAACACACAATTTTTTAAAAATATTTTATTGCACTGCTCCGGGGGTCTTCTTCCGTCTTGGGGGGTCTTCTCTCCGGACTCCTCCGCTATTTTACCTAGCTCTTTTACAGAGCGGAGGAGCCCGGCTTCCTTCTTCATCGTCGCCATTGTCTAGGGGTCTCGATCCGCCTTCGGGGGTCTTCGGGGGTCTTTCGGGGTCTCTTCTGTTCTTGCCGCTGTCGTCGCTTTCTGCGCCGCCGCCTTCTTCTTCTCCTTCCGATGTTGACTCGTCGCTCTCTCTGGCCGAAATGGCAGAGCAGCGCTGTGTTGTGACTTATATAGGGACAAGGGGGCAGGGTCACATGCTCATGTCACCTGGTGACCCCGCCCCCCTATGACGTCATGGGAAAAGCCACAGGGAATTCCCCATGACGTCCCCGTGCGTCAGAGGGGGTGGGGTTACCAGGTGGCCCCGCCCTCCGTTATAAAAGACCTGTTAGACGCAGCGAAGCCTCACACAGCGGGAGCCTCCCATTGCGCGGAGCGGCCCAGAAGAGACACCGACACCGTGGAAGAAGATGCCGGACGAGAAGACCAGAGCAAGAAGAAGCGGATCGGAGGAAGAAGATGATGGAAGAAGAAGATGGAAGAAGATGCAGGAAGGAGAGGATGAAGAAACCGAAGGATGAAGAAAGGAAGAAGGAAGACCAGAAGAAAGAAGATTTTAATAAAGGAATTGTCAAAGACCGTCTCCTGTCTTTTTTACAATTTTTGACACTTTTTTGGTGAAATGGTAAGGGTACTTTCGTACCCCCTTACCATTTCACACAGGGGGGGCGGGATCTGGGGGTCCCCTTGTTAAAGGGGGCTTCCAGATTCCGATAAGCCCCCCGCCCGCAGACCCCCACAACCAATGGCCAGGGTTGTGGGGAAGAGGCCCTTTATCTTCATCAACATGGGGACAAGGTGCTTTGGGGGGACCCCAAAGCACCCTCCCAATGTTGAGGGCATGTGGCCTGGTACGGTTCAGGAGGGAGGGGGGCCGCTATTTTCCCCCCCTCTTTTCCTGCGGCCTGCCAGGTTGCGTGCTCGGATAAGGGTCTGGTATGGATCATCAGCCAGCAATGCACTGCGACTGGCGCAGTGCATTGCGGGCCGCTCGCATCACACGAATTTGATGCGAGCGGCCCAAATTGTTCTGGGCTCACCAAGCGGGCGAACGCCAGATGTTCGATTCGAACGTGGGTTTGAATCGAACACCGGGCCCCTCCCTAATCATTAGCAGTAATCAGCATGGATTCATGAAGAATCATTCTTGCCAAACCAATCTATTAACCTTCTATGAGGAGGTGAGATAAAGGAAGGCCTGTAGATGTGGTGAATCTGGATTTTACAAAAGCATTTGACACAGTTCCCCATAACGTTAACTGTACAAAATAAGGCCCGTTGGCATGGACCATAGGGTGAGTACATGGATTGAAAACAGGCTACAAGGGCAAGTTCAGAGGGTTGTAATAAATGGGGAGTACTCAGAATGGTCAGGTGTGAGTAGTGGGGTCCCCCAGGGTTCTGTGCTTTGACCAATCCTATTTATTTTGTTCATAAACGACTTGGAGGATGGGGTAAACAGTTCAATCTCTGTATTTGCGGATGATACTAAGCTAAGCAGGGCAATAACTTCTCTGCAGGATGTGGAAACCTTGCAAAAAGATCTGAACAAATTAATGGGGTAGGCAACTACATGGCAAATGAGGTTTAATGTAGAAAAATGTAAAATAATGCATTTATGTGGCAAAAATATGAATGCAATATATACACTGGGGGGGGGGGGGGGGAAACCTCTGGCGGCATCTAGGATGAAAAAGGACCTGGGGTCCTAGTAGATGATAGGCTCAGCAATGACATGCAATGCCAAGCAAACAAACAGAATATTGGCATGCATTAAAAAGGGGATCAACTCCAGAGATAAAATGATAATTCTCCTGCTCTACAAAACACTGGTCTGGTCGCACCTAGAGTATGCTGTGCAGTTCTGGGCACCAGTCCTCAGGAAGGATGTACTAGAAATGGAGCGAGTACAAAGAAGGGCAACAGAGCTAATAAAGGATCTGGAGGATATTAGTTATGAGGAGAGTAGACCCTCACATCTTTTGCAAGTAAAACATATAGCGTTCAGTAGATCCATAATAAAGATTTATAACGAACCTTGGTCTAGGGTCTCATCAGAGTTGCTAGATACTGGTACTCAAACAATAAAAAGCAAAGACTGATCACAGTTCTTTCTGACAGGCAGCTAGAATAACAAATGTATGGTAGGACTTCACCTTGAGTCAGGTTCCAGTGACAGAGCTGCCTCCAATTTAGGGTTATCTAGGGGGCTTAGTAGTAAAGCTAAGTGGCTCTGGGCACTCGGAGGTGCATTCTGTGAAATACCAGCAGAGCAGTAATGATCTTTTCTCTTACTTTAGGTTTGCTTTAATGATACAATGTGTATGGCTACCCCCGTAGGAGCTGCAGGTCTTTCCCACAAGCTTCGCCTCGCAGCCGGGCACACAGGCTAATTCACTTATTTTTGCAATGACCAGTCTAGGGGTGTTGTTTTTGTTGTTTCTTTGTTTATTTTATTTTTGTAGAACTTGGATGGGGTAGAGGGAATTCAGTGGGATACTCCAAACACAAGAACTATGTTCAACTTGAGGACTAATGCCGCATACACACGGTCAAAGTTTCCCGCCCAAAAAGTCAGACGGAATCATTTCATCAGATATTCCGATCGTGTGGGCCTCATCAGACTTTTTTTTTGTTTTAAATCTTTCCGAAGGAACCAATTCCTATCAGGAAAACCGCTCGTCTGTATGCTGTTCCGATGGACCAAAAACTATGCATGCTCTGAAGCAAGTACGAGACAGCAGCTATTGGCTACTGGCTATTGAACTTCCTTTTTCTAGTCCCGTTGTACGTGTTGTACGTCACCGCATTCTAGACTGTCAGACTTTGGTGTGATCGTGTGTAGGCAAGACAGTTTCAGCTGAATTCCGTCGGAAAAACCGTCAGAGTTTATTCCAACTGAAAAGACGGTTGTGTGTACACGGCATTAGGTGTTCTTTCAGGACAAGCAGTCTGTGCTCATAGCAAACAGTAGACTTGAGCTTTAAGGGAGTAGTAGCAGCAATAGTTATCAGAAATTCCTTTCTTAGAGCCACAAGAGTGGAGTCCTTTTAAGTAGAAGAATAGATGGACAAAGCGCCACAGGACACCAGCCTGTGTCCCCTTTAACTAGACCCACAACTGACTTTCTAGCAACAGAGGGGTGGTGAAAGCACACAAGTCCCCAAGATCTCTAAAAGCCTCTGTTCTCACACAAGGCCCAAGGACAACTAGTTGCCTCATTCTAACTTCCAATTGACACCCTATCTGGTGATACCAGACTGAATCTTCAGTCAGACCCCCTCAGTCAGCTTTCTTTCTAGGTCCAGGGTCTCAGCATTCCCAGGCCCTCAGGTCACCCACCAGAGGCCTCATGAAAGCAGACATGGCAGCATTACCTGGAAGGGCAGTGTGCCCTCCTGGCTGGACTAATCCTTTCCAGCAAAAGACCCCAAGCCCAGTGTGCTCACAGAATATATACAGTCTCCCAGCAAGCCATCAGAGCCTGTCTCTCTGGGATTGGCCAGGGCTGTATCAATATTCATGCTGCCATCTGCATAGCTTCACACCTATCATCCAGCTTCACACCTATCATGCAAAGGGAGCTATCAGACTGGTAGCAGCTGAGCACTCTGGGCAGACCTGACAAGCAGAACACAGCTACACTGAGTACAGGTAAAAAACTATGCTTTTACCTAACAATCGCAACCCCACTGATTGCAGGGTGGCAACTAAACTTGCCTATCAAAACACATACTAATTTTATCTATCTAAATCAGTGCATTTGTGTAACTTGATCCACCTGCTGGCTTGTATACAATTTTTGATCACTTTTTAGGCATTTTGCCAAGGCATCCCTTGAGAAACCTCAAGGCACCCTAGTTAAAAAAGGCTGATCTAAACCTAGCACCTATCTAAGAGGGTGCTACAAATGCTTTCAACTGATGTGAACAAACAAACTGCAAATGCCACGTACACACGATCGCACATTCCGACAACAAAATCCATGTTTTTTATCCGACGGATGTTCGCTCAAACTTGTCTTGCGTACACATGGTCACACAAAGTTGGTCAGACAGTTCGAACGTCCAGAACGCGGTGACGTACAACACGTATGACGGGAATAGAAAAGGGAAGTTCAATAGCCAGTGAGCCACCCTTTGGGCTCCTTCTGCTAATCTTGTGTTAGTAGAAGTTTGGTGACAGATGATTTGCGCTTTTCACACTCTTGCTTTTCTGATCGTTACTGCTCTTCAGTTTGTGCTTGTGGGTTCTATCTCTTCTTCAGTGTGTGTAGTAATTTCCCATTTGTTTGTCAGTGCGTATTATTATTATAGTACGTATTTGATTTTCAGTGCATTCCTGTGTGCTCGTTTCTGATTTTCAGCTTGCTCTTCTCAGGCCTTTCTGTTTTTCAGTGCGTTCTGTTAGTTCGTTCTGACCAGCCGACCGTTTTGAAGCCATGTTGCGGGTACGTACTCGTCGTAGAGTTTGTGCTGTGCAGGGGCTTGGTGTTGGGGTTCTTACTTTGACCCAAGCCCAGTCCATGAACAGGGCGAGGAGGAGTTCATGGACCAAGAATTGGTTGCTCCAGCGTGACCAATTTTCTCATATGCCTTTGTTGCGGGAGATTCAGGAGAATAATCCTGATGATTTCAGGAATTATCTCCGGATGACGGACCCCGTTTTCCACCGTTTGTTGGCTTTGCTGTCCCCTTATATTACCAAGCAGGACACCTGCATGCTGCAAGCCATCACTCCTGAGCAGAGGCTAGTCGCCACGCTGCGGTACTTGGGGAGAAGTCTGCAGGGCATCAAGTTCTCGACAGGCATCTCCCCCTAGGCTCTGGGGATCATTATTCCAGAGACCTGTTCTGCCATTATATAGGTCCTACAGAAGGAATATAGGGTAAGATTTCTCCTTTAACATCACATTCTATGTATTTAATTTGCTAATATATTGTATTTCTTTCATCATTCCCTAATTACCATGATTGTAATATGCTGTGAATGTCCCCTTTGTTCTCATGCATGCTGGAAGTTTCTAATGCTCCTTTTCTGTCCTTCATGCATATTTGCCTTCAATAACCTCCCCAGCATGCGAGCCTGGGCCCATACACACCTAGCCTAGTCACTTAACAATGTATCTTGTCAGCTCCATAGTAGTGCTTTGCCCTAAACACCCCCTAAAATGTGTACAAATGTTATTTGTATCCTTAAATTCATACAGAGTGCAAGAGGTTTTTTTTGGGTCCCAAAATCATTTGGAACCCTCCCTCCCCCCCAACCGCTAAGTCAACCGGTAACAATCCTCTATCTGCTAACTTTGCCAAACCCATACTCACTATACTTACCTCTTTTGTGGTCATATGTATGGATGAATTTACCAAAGCATGTAGTTAAAGGGCCTGCCTGAATACTTTCAAACGGTAACGTTTAAAGTTTTGTTCTTCTATTATTTTGATAGGTAATTGCAGAATGTAAAAAATGTGCTTCAATTTGGACAGTGTGTATTTATATTTTTGTATTATGCCACTTCTTACCTGTCCAGTGGGCTGCCAATAGTGTAAGTGAAGAGGAGCTGGCCAAAGTAAAACATTATTTATGCATTCAGCTCTTAATGAAGTGGAGGGGGTTATCTGTCCAAAACATCACCCCCCTAAAAATTTTACAATGGGCCATCGGGGGGGGGGGGGGGATCTGATAAGTGGATATTATCCTTTTGTCTTTAAATACTCATTCAAATACATGTTATACTGATGTTGGCCAAGAATGTTTGTTTCTAATCTGCTTGCAATGTTTATGTGCAAAATGACAATTGTTTTTGTTCTTGTTTGACTCCACAGTTTCCTTCAACGTCACAGGAATGGCAGACTGTGGCATTCCACTTTGCTGATCGTTGGGACTTTCCCAACGGTGGAGGAGCAATTGATGGGAAACACTTCCACATAGTCCTACCCCCCAACTCGGGGTCATACTATTACAACTATAAGGGGTTTAATAGTATTGTGATGTTGGCGGTGGTGTCAGCGACATATGAGTTCCTGTGGACATGGGGAAGAATGGCCGGATGTCAGATGGTGGAGTCATCGCCCAGACCGAGTTCTACAGGCGTCTCTAGAGTGGTGGCTTGGGATTGCCACCTCCAGAAGAGAACGTGGAAGGACTCCCGTTTGTGTTTGTTGCTGATGAAGCATTTGGGCTGGGTGAACACCTGGCTGTTCCCGATGAGGACCTTCACCCCGGAGCAGAGGGTTTTTAATTACCCGCTATTAATCACTGCAATTAACATAGTGGAATATAAACTTAATCACATAATTATTGCCTGCTGCATTTTACATAACTTTTTGCGCAAAAATGCAGCAAACTATGTGGCCTCAGTTTGGCCTGAGGCCGGATTATTACCGGATCCAACACTGACGGCTCTTGAAGCTGGCCATACTGGCTTCCCCCCCCCCCCAAAGTGACCATGAAGTCTGCCAAAAGTATCTAGAGTACTTTGCGGGTAGGGGGACCATTGATATGCCACCAAATGTCTGAGACATTTTTTAAATAAATATCTTTTTGAAACAGAACTCATATTTCATTTGATTTACTGCTTGGGTTTCTTTTAGCTGTCTCCTAGGTTCTCCAATTGGCTTTTTTTGGGCCTTTTTTTTCAATAGTGCAAACGTAATTTATTTGATACATGAGGTTACAATCTCTTCTTCAGCAAAATATTATGTTGTGGGTCTGCTACACACACACCTTGTTTTTGTTGTTAATGTCTGTAATGCATTAATGATAAAAATATTCATCACCATGAATGAGATTTGTGGATTCACGAAAATGGGCTGATTGTGGCAAATTATAAACCACTCTGGGTGTTATTTAGTAAAAGCAACTCCACTTTGCAATACAAGTGCACTGCAAAAGTGCACTTGAAACTGCACTGAAAGTGCACTTGTAGTGCAAAGAAGATTTGCCTTTAGTAAAAAAAAACCCATTGCCACTGTAAACACCAACTTACTACAAAAATTACTATTGAGCACTGAAAGAAGAAGCCACACATTGTTGAGTATAAAACATTTTACTCAAAGCACATTCACATGTATGTTTAGAAAGGGGTTTTTGAACAAACCAACATCTTTGGTGTTTATAATTTTTTTTTTGGTCACATTAGAAATAGCCTTTTTTTGGTTAAACAGGCATGTTTCAAAACATAACATACACAACTCAGGAACTTACAAAGTTCAACTTTGAGAAAGTGAAGGCAATATCAGACATTAGTGTGTCCAAACTATGTTGATATTGCCTTCATCAGATGGGATGATGTCACCCCTGTAAAAGCCAAATTTTGAAGATGCACACAAATTGGGATTCAAACTGGGGATTTCCCTCCTGATCTCATGCCTAATGTCAACATGTGCTAGCTCCCATCATGGGGGATCAATGGACGTGTTTTGGGGGTACAACCCCTTTCTCTAACCTAATTGATTTGGGAGTAAGGTGTTGCACCCACAAAACGCATACATTGATATCCCGTGATGGCAGATAGCACATGTTGACACACCGTGTGCATCTTCAAAATGTGGCTTTTAAAATACTTTCAAACTTGTTTATAAAAGCAAAAAGATACGATAAAACGGTAAAAAAAAATGGGTTTTAGATTCTGCCTAAAACATCAGTGATGTTCTTCATTTTTTTTAACATCATTGATGTTTTCTTTTATATTTTCTAAATCACGAGTGCACCCCATTATCTCTCTGATGAGTATCTGGGCAATTTCACTGGTGAAATGAGATTCTTCTTCCACATCATCCACATCACCTAAAAGAAAAAAACACACCATGTATTATAAATATGCAGGCATAGATTTCTTACCGGAAGTTGTGGTCTCAGACACTCACCTGTTGTGGTGACAATTTTGTCCACTTCATAAACCTTTTCCTCCTCCTCCTCATCCTCTGCTTGTGGTGTGGGGATTTCCCCTTCTTTAGGAGGTCCCTGGTGTCCTCAGATGTCCCAAAGACATGCAGGTAGGTTAATTGGCTTCTGTCCAAAATTGGCCCTAGTATGTGAATGAAAAAAAGGTATACTTAGAACACAGATATGTGAGTGTACAGGGATAGGGACAATTGTAGACACTCACTCAGGTTGAACTGGATGGACTAGTGTCCTTATTCAACCTTACTAACTATGAAACTATTGCTTGGAAGTGTTTTGGCAGAGTTCCAAGCTGAAGACATTTTTAGTTCCTTTCTAAAGCTGGAATACTTACCTTTTTTTGTACAAGTGTCACACATGGAGACCCAGAGTATCCACTGGAGCACCTGTGTGGGACACCCTAAAAAGTTTGTTCTGGTGTCCCACACTAGTGCCCCTGCGTCCAAATGTGTAAACAGCTGCTGAGTGTCCTCTCCTTACACTGAATCAAGTTTGCATTTCATTCTAGTTACAAACCCATCTAGACAACAATATCATAAACTTCTTTCACCACAAATAGGCATGACTAAATGTAGTTAACCTGCATCTGCCAAAAACATTGTATTAGTGGGAGAACGAACAATGTTTCCTACGAATGATTACTGTGCCCACGAACATGAAAGTTGACATTTTAAACTGTACAACAGTAAAGAAAAGCACATAGAGCAGCATGCAAGTAATAATAATAATAGAAACATGGGACAAATACTAACTTTTTAGAAGCAGTTTCTGGATCTTTCTGTACTGATCGTGTTCCCTCAATTTGAGGTCTGACCATTGTTTCCTCAGTTGATCCTTGGATCGCCGTACCCCAAAATTGTTCTGCAGACTTTTCACAACTTTAGCCATGATTTTGGCCTCACATTTGGGTTGGGTTAGGTCCATGCTTCCCGTCATAGTCGGCCCTCTCCAAAATGTTCTCTGGGCTTTCCTCGTTGCTGCTCTCCTCTGCATGCACCTGCTGTGTCTCCACCATGTTCTCTACCCACTGCGCCGAGAGAGAAGGGGTGGGGAATACACTAGAACAAACGTCAGGGGCAGTTGAAGTTTCACGCATGTGCAGTGTATATAACACGCGTGCGTCGTACGTACGATCTGTGAGCGGAGTACGGAGTATCGGAAGCGACGATTGTTATAATGAAGGTATAATTTTAACTTGGTGCATCAGTGGCCTATACTGCTTATAGATTGAGGCCTATATTGGGTCAAGATTAGGAGAGTTTCGCCTGACATTAGGGTTTGTCTTGTGTTGTGTTTTGCAGAGAAAATGGATGGGTTCAAAGACTACAGCTTCCTCCCAATATTCATAGATAAGTACAGGGAGCTGCCCTGTCTAAGGCAGGTCAAACATCCACATTATAATAACAAAATAAAGAGGCAGGCAGCGCTGAAGAAACTGCTGGAGTTGGTGAAGCCGTAGATCCCCAAGGCATCAATTATTTAAAAAAAAATAATTGGTGGCCTGAGGAGCACATATAATCGTGAGCGTACTAAGGTCCAGAAATCGAGAGATCAGGAGCAGCAGCAGATGCCATTTATGTCCCCAGGCTGTGGTACTATGACAGACTTCATTTTCTGTCAGACCAGACTGAAGTCAGGGAATCCCTCTCAACCCTTCCTTCCACGCTTCCTTCCACCCAAGCTGAGGCTTCCAGCCAGGAGGAAGTAGAGGAACCCACATTGAGCCAAGTATAGCATTGTTCAACATATTTCTTGTCGTAAAATAAATGATGTGAAATAGATGTTATTATTGATCACTAATTGCTGATTTAATAAAGAGATTTACATATCAATAGACAGTAGTAGCCAAAAAGGTTTGGGACAAGAATAAAAAATGCTGTGGTCAGAATGATAGTCTTTTCTATTTGTTAACATTCAATTTGTAACACTCATGAGCTGAAAATTGTGTGATTGATGAACAAAATACTAAAACTATGTCCCTTTTTCTTACACAGGAAAGCCTCAGCCAGGAGGACGCTGTAGAATGTGGCAGCCAGGAGGAGGCTGTGGAATGTGGCAGCCAGGAGGAGGCAGTGGAATGTGGCAGCCAGGAGGAGGCAGGGGTTAGTGGCAGCCAGGAGGTGGCAGGGGTTAGTGACAGCCAGGAGGTGGCAGGGGTTAGTGGCAGCCAGGAGGTGGCAGGGGCCCAGTGGCCTGACACAATCTCAGGTCCCTCCCCTCCGCCTTCCACAAAAAAGTGCCAGGAAGGGGAGTAATGTGGAGGAGGCAGCGCTTAGGCTGATTAGGGATGCTAATGCTGCCCTCAGAACCCCCCTCAATCCTCAAGAGGCCTTTGCCTCCATGGCAACCTGCAAAATGCAGGACATGGAGGCGGGCCAATGCAACATGTGTGAGGAAATCATTTATCTTACATTAAATAAGGGGTTGAGGGACCAAAACACACCCAATACCCACCTGTGTGAGTTGTAAAATCCTCCCCCCCTCCCTCCAGCCACACCTCTAACACCACAGCCACAGCCATGAAGAAAGCGTGTAAGGAAGACAAGGAAGTGATGGCCTGGGTTCAGTCTGGTCTGGCAAAAAATGCAGGCTGTTGTATGACCACAGCCTGGGGACATAGATGTCATCTGCTGCTGTTCCCGATCTCTTGTAGTCCTGGACCGGATTTTATGGATGCCTCAGGCCCCCAATTTTGGCTGGCAAATAATTGATGTGTGCCCTGGGGTACAAAGGCTTCGCCAATTTCAGAAGTTTCTCCAGCGTTGCCTTCCCCTTTATTTTGACATGACCCATAATAAATGGATATTTTTTTATAAGAAATACTTGCCTATGTGTTTAACTTCAAAAAGGACAGTTTGTTTGTGAGTAGGCAGGTACATTTCCCAAAGACAATGTCAAATTATTAAGAACGCAAACCAACCTCCTTGAGGTTAAAAAATACTATAATTATAAGATAATAATAGTGTTGTGGTAACTTGACACACAAAATGAGAAAAAATATTAGGGAGATCACTAAAAATAAAAAAATAAAACAGGAGATCTTGATTAAAAAAAAAAAAAAAAAAAAATATCACTATAAAAACAAAAAAAAAAATTATTCTGGAGATCTGACAAAAAAAAATGATTATATTAATGAGATCACGAGAAATAATAAAGAAATCAGTTTATGAGAACTCTGTGTGAATATGAGCAGCAAAACAACTTCATTCTTCTAGCATTCTAAAGAAGAGAATGTGCTGCATTAAACTATTAAAAAAATTGCAGCGTGACGAATGTCCTATCTCCATTACGAACTGTAGTTTTACCAGACCGAGCGCTTCCGTCTCGTAATTTATTCTGAGCATGCGTGGCACTTTGTGCGTCGGAATTGTCTACACACGATCGGATTTGCGCGAACGGATTTTGTTGTCGGAAAATTTGAGAACCACCGATGGAGCCTACACACGGTCAGAATTTCCGACAAAAGGCTCCCATCGAACATTTTCCGTAGGAAAATTCGACTGTGTGTACGAGGCATTAATAGCAATCAGAGCCACTAACTAGCAACTTGATTAGTATTACAAGCAGCGGGAGAGGACGTTCCCCTCCCGCGGCCTTCTTTGGCTTCCCCGGGCTCTCCCGTCCCACTGGGAGACCCGAGCGACCAGAACCACGGAGCTAAAATGGAAAATTGAAAATCCTTTCCAAGTGTCTATCCATGGCAGCATATGCACAATTCATGCATATGCTACCATAAAGGCACCAGGAAAGTAAAATTACAGAGAGGAAAGTATTCAGAGGGAGGGGGGAGAGTGTAAAATGCATTACTTGGATTGAGCATGCATCTACAAAACAAATTATTAACAAAACACATAAAACATAAAAATTTGCTACAAATTTTATTGGTCAACAAAACAGGACTTGGTAAAGATCAAGGAAAGCAAAAAACTCATGTATGTTAATTTGAGACACTAACAGAATATGGTTTTGAGGTCTGACCATTTTTCAGAGGAAATTAACAGGAGTTAAAAGGACTGCGCCCACAAACGGACAGTCTCTTAAGGGATTAAACATTGGTCACAACATCTTGAGGAATGTTTTGCAAAATAATGCAGCACAGACAATTAAATCAAAGTGAAAATAACAACCTACAAACAACACAGATTGACATCAAAAATATTTCAGTTAAAAAAATCCCCCCTCAAAAAATAAAAAAGATACAAAAGTAAAAATACTTGCTCTAAAACACATCTAAAATACAAAGAGAAAATACATGTGCTACAAACTCTATAGTGACTTAATGTCCTTATGCTTAAAGTGAAACAATAAAAGTGAAATATTCCTTTAAATTTCGTAGCTGGGGGTGTCTATAGTATGCCTGTAAAGTGGCACATTTTCCCCGTGTTTAGAACAGTCCTTGCACAAAATTTAATTTCTAAAAGTAAAAAAAGTAATTTAAAAGTACTCATGGCTATAATGAATTGTCGGTCTCGGCCATACAGATAAAAGTCATTGAAGAAAATGGCATGGGATCCCCCCAGTCCAACAAGGGTACCCCAAGATCCCGACCCCCCCTGTTTGAAATGGTAACGGGTACATTGTCCCTGTACCATTTCACAAAAAAAGTGTCAAAATGTAAAAAAAACACAATACACACAATGGGACAAGTCCTTTATTAAAAAATAAAAAAATAAAAATGTCCCACAAAGTCCACTTATCTTCTTCTCTCGCTCCGCCGACAGACTGATAAAAAGAAAAACCTGCAGGCTGCCACGGATCCGGCTCCCACCGCCTGACGCGTCCTCGCAGGTGACAGCCGTATACATAAACGGGTGTCCCCTCCCCCCTCTGATGCCGCGGGGAAGCCTTTGGTTAGTCCCCATGCATCAGAGGGGGCAGGGTCACCCGGGTACATCACCGCATGGCCCTGCACTCAGTTATATAAGAACTGTCACCTGCAAGGATACGTCAGATGGTGGGAGCCTCCCATGGAGATGGATCGGTGGCGGCCTGCGTGTTTTTTTTGGTCCGCCGGCGGAGCGAGAGCAAAAGATGAATGGACTTCTTGGGACATTTTTTGTTTTTTAATAAAGGACTTGTCCCAAAGTGTGTCTTGTGTTTTTTTTTAACATTTTGAAACTTTTTTGGTGAAATGGTACAGTTACCATTTCAAACAGGGGGCGGGATCTAGGGGTCCCCTTGTTAAAGGGAGCTTCCAGATTCCGATAAGCCCCCCGCCCGCAGACCCCCACAACCACCGGGCAAGGGTTGTGGGGATGAGGCCCTTGTCCCCGTCAACATGGGGACAAGGTGCTTTGGGGGGCTACCCCAAAGCACCCACCCCATGCTGAGGGCATGTGGCCTGGTATGGTTCAGGAGGGGGGGCGCTCCCCCCCTCTTTTCCTGTGGCCTGCCAGGTTGCGTGCTCGGATAAGGGTCTGGTATGGATTTTTGGGGGGCCACCACGCCATTTTATTTTATTTTGGCCCAGGTCTGATATGGATTTTAAGGGGGACCCCTACGCCATTTAAAAAAAAACTGCTCAGGGTTCCCCTTAATATCCATACCAGACCCGAAGGGCCTAGTAATGGACTGGGTGCGGAACTCATGCAATTTTTTTCAATGAATTTTATCTGTATATTGCCAAGACCTGACAATTCATTACAGCCGCAATCAGTTTTGAATTACTTTTTTTTCAAATTTTGTTTCAGGGTTCCCCTTAATATTCATACCAGACCCAAAGGGCCTGGTAATGGACTGGGGGGATCCCATGCTGTTTTTTTGAATGACTTATCTGTATTGCTGGGACCCGACAATTCATTATAGCCGCTAGTACTTTTAAATGACTTTTTTTCCTTTAGAAATGTAATTGTATGCAGGAATTGTTCTAAACACGGGAAAAATGTGCCACTTTACAGGCATACTATAGACACCCCCCAGGTACGAAATTTAAAGGAATATTACACTTTTATTGTTTCACTTTAAGCATTATTAAAATCACTGCTCCTGAAAAAAACGGCTGTTTTTAAAACTTTTTTTTGCATTGATACATGTCCCCTGGGGCAGGACCCAGGTCCCCAAACACTTTTTTTGACATTATCATGCATATAAGCCTTTAAAATTAGCACTTTTGATTTCTCCCATAGACAATTCATTATAGTTGCGAGTACTTTTAAATCACTTATTTCCTTTAGAAATGTCATTTTGTGTTGGGACTGTTCTAAACACGGGAAAATGTGACACTTTACAGGCATACTATTGACACCCCCAGGTACGAAATTTAAAGGAATATTTCACTTTTATTGTTTCACTTTAAGCATTATTAAAATCCCTGCTCCTGAAAAAACAGCTGTTCTACCGAATTATTTGCCTGTTCGGTATGTTCTGGTGCAAACTGATCCGGGGGGTGTTCGGCCCATCCCTAATAAGGACACTCAAATTTACTTTCTTGACACAGACACACACACAATCACACACAGTATTCCTTAAAATATTGTGCCTCGGGGGCGTCTATAGTATGCCTGTAAAGTGGCGCAGTTTTCCTGTGTTTAGAACAGTACCACAGCAAAATGACATTTCTAAAGGAAAAGAAAGTAATTCAAAACTGATCACGGCTGTAATGAATCATCGGGTCTTGGCAATATAAAAAAAAACTCATTGGCACCCAGTCCATTACTAGGCCCTTTGGGTCTGGTATGAATATTAAGGGAAACCCTTGAACCAAAATGTTTAAAAAATTGCATGGTGGTCCCCCCAAAATCCATACCAGGCCCTTCAGGTCTGGTATATATATTAGGGGACCCCTGCCCAAATTTTTTTTTTAAAATGGTGTAGGGGCCCCCCAAAATCCATACCAGACCCTTATCCGAGCACAAAACCTGTCAGGCTGCAGGAAAAGAGGGGGGGACGAGAGAGCGCCCCCCCTCCTGAACCATACCTGGCATATGATTTGCTCCCATTTGACGGTGTCTGGACCTTTTAGTCATTCGTGTCACTGCTAACCTGGGGTTGCTGACATAGCCGATTTACAATAAATGCTGGATGCAGAGGAGCAAGGGTCTGTGAGGGAGTGCAAGAAAGGATACAGGGGTCTTCACAGAGACACTGTCACTCTACCCTGCATGGCAAATGGATCATAGTTTGCTCAGATTACATATTGCATGATAGCATTATCAAATACCAAATAATGGAAAGAGAGAAAGAGAAAGTATAAGTGGAACATTAGAACATTACTTTATTTATGGCTATACAAATTGCTCATTTGGAAGGCAATGACTGGGAAACAGGGCTGAAAAACTCCTTTGTGGTTGCAAATTCAAGACCATATTGGCAGATATTGTAGTCCACCCTTCTACAGTGGCGTACTAAGTGGGGGGCGGGGGGGCGGTCCGCACCGGGTGCCACACACGATTGAAGTGGAGACATCGCAGATTTAAGTGCCGGAGCGGCACGGTCACAGGCAGTGGCAGGTGAGGTGAGGGGAGTGGTTGCGGACGGTTCTGATCAGTCTCGGCAGCGGTTGTCATAGACGAGCCAAGTGAAGCCGCCTCCCCCTCCTCCTGCATGCACAGCACTGTGTCTACATAAAGGAGGAAGGGGAGGCGTCTTCACTCTGCTCGGCTGTGACAGCCGCGGCGCTGCAGAGACTGTAGGGGGGTGATCAGATTCAGAGCCGTTGTTGTGCCGAGAATGGTTTCCCCCTCGATATCGGTTTCCCCTGGCTCAGATCGGAACTCCGCCTGTCCAGCCCTCTGCACTGCTGTTCCTCCTCCTCTACCCCGAATGCAAATCACACTTCTACTGTCCCCGCCCCCGTACCCCGAATGCAAATCACACTTCTACTGTCCCCGTCCCCTGTACAATATTATTAGTCCATCTACGAACACATATATATATATATATATATATATATATATATAATTTTTTTTTTTTACTCCTTCCATATCTAAATACTCCTTCCATATATATATATAGTACAATATTATTACTCCTTCCACTATATATATATATATATATATATATATATATAATTACTCCTTCCATATATATATATATAGTACAATATTATTACTCCTTCCACATTATATGTATGTGTATATATATATATATATATATATATATATATATATATATATATATATATATATATATATATATATATATATATATATATATATATATATATATATATATATATATATATATATATATAAAAAAAAATAAATAAATAAATAAAAAAAAAATATATATATATAATTACCCCTTCCATATATATATATAGTACAATATTATTACTCCTTCCACATTATATGTATATATATATATATATATATATATATATATATATATATATATATATATATATATATAAAAATATATATAAATAAATAAATAAATAAATATATATGTGACCACTGAGAGAAGGTGATCTTGCGCCGGGTCCCGGATCGCTGCCGACAGGTCACAGGTGTCACTCGGTGCGGCTTGCACCTCCCCCGCAATGCCACTGCCTCGGGCTCTCCATGTGTGTTTTTTTTACGTACATTATGGATGGGGTCTTTACTGTGGGGGGGGGGTCTGCACTGTAGGGGAGTCTGTGCACTCTGTGCACTGTAGGGGCGTCTGTGCACTGTAAGGGGGGTTCTGCACTGTAGGGGGTCCTGCACTGTACAGGGGGTTCTGTACTGTAGGGGGGTCTGCATTGTAGGGGGTCCAGAGCTGTGGGGGGCTGTGTAATGTAAAGGGGTGCAGAGGTACAAGGGCTGTGTAATGTAAAGAGGTACAAGGGCTGTCTAATTTAAAGGGGTCCAGAGGTTCAGGGTGCTGTCTAATGTAAAGGGGTCCAGAGGTTCAGGGTGCTGTGTTATGTAAAGGGTCCAGAGGTTCAGGGTGCTGTGTTATGTAAAGGGGTCCAGAGGTTCAGGGTGCTGTGTTATGTAAAGGGGTCCAGAGGTTCAGGGTGCTGTGTTATGTAAAGGGGTCCTTAGGTGCAAGGTCCTGTCTAATGTAAAAGGGTGCAGGGTGCTGTATAATGTAAAGGGGTCCAGAGGTGCAGGGTGCTGTGTAATGTAAAGGGGTCCAGAGGGGCAGTTGTGGAGAGGGGGTAGACAGTAGTGACAAAAAGATATTGAAGGATGCAGAGGTATGCAGGGGGCACAGTGGTGTGTTTTTACATTTTAAGGTGGGGTGGGGGGTGCCATATATAGGATCCGCCCTGGGTGCCAAATGCTCTAGGTACGCCCCTGCCCTTCTACTGCACTGGAACATTTCCAGAAACTGTAGTAGGAAATCTGATTGCCTGCTGGGATTAACAGTTATATGTTTCTTTTGTACCAGTTATACAGATTACACATTGCTGACAGTTGTTTTGCTGCATGCTTCTAACTGAATGTTCTGATGTCCCTTCATTTTTAGCATGACCCTTATTACTATTTACCAAAATACTCGCATGTCAGCCCTTTACTTTGAAATGTAAATGTTTTTCAGTACAACTGATTACAATAATTGTCACTCTTTGGGCAATAGGTTGCCATCCTATCACTCTGGTCACTCCTCAATTAATTGCCTCTTTCTGATCTAATGCAAAGCCAATAATTAAAATGTGCTATTATTTCAGTTGTGATTAAGACATGTTTAGGTAAGGACATGGCTTTAAACAAAGACCAAACAAACTGAACTCTGCACATCTCCAGAAATTCTTCTTTTACTCTCCAGAATGTTTTCTGCTGATCCCTGGAAAGCATATGCATCTCCTTTATAACATCCATCTATTTTTAGGACTCAAATTATATGCCAGGAGCTGCATAAATACCAAGGCTGTTATTAAGCTGTCACTATTCCAATTCCTTAAAAATAATAATAATACTCACATTGCAGAAATCTCATTATTAAAAGCAGCAAAGTTTCCCTGGCTATAGAACCAAAGGCAATTAGTGTGCAGGTGATAAGATGACAATGTATAGTGTGTAATGCATTTAAAAACCAATTCTTCTCCTGTATTTTACAAACTTTATCATTCCTGATCCCAGATCTGTGTCACATTTCAACTGTTTTATATGTATTTTACAACAAAACCTATATTACTATTCAAAGACAGAAGACATTGCACTGATTTTGGAAAAGAAGCAGATTATTAGCAGCACAGATGTAGTGTGCTATCACTATTTGAACCAGGTAACAAAATTATTCCTATATTAGGATAAGCAAAATGAACTGAATTTCTGCATCTTTTACAGTGAGAAGAGAAAATGTTAAATTGCTTCAAGTAGGAGATAAAAAAAACAAGCACAAACCAAGGTAGAGGGGGGCAGAATGGAATTGCAGTGAAATTGTGGGGTGCAGTGAAAAAAAGTATGGCAGGCTGTACTTTTTTCCAACGCCGTGTAGTGCAAGGCAATCCACTACCTTGCACTGTGCAGTAGCCAATACAACTTAATAAAATCTCACAGTGTCGCATTTCAATAAAGTTGATTTAAAAAAAGTGAAAGCACAATGGGCAGCAATCAGCACTGCAGTGATCCCACTGCACCGCACTACACACCATCTGCTGAGTTGTAAAGCAGTGGTTAGTGTGAATTAGCCCTTACTCAGTATTGTGTGTTATGGTGCTCTGTGTTGGGAAAACACAGGTGCCTTTACTGGTCTGTTGTAGTGCAATCTGCTTAGAAAGCAGTTACATGGCACTGTAAAAGGTCATTCTGTAGCTGCCATTTTTATAACAGAAATATTCAACTGATAAAAGTGTAGGATGGAGACCCTTGCTGCCCTGCATCAGCAGAGGGGATCTGAACGTTAATGTTAAAAACTGAAATCCCCCACTTTTAATATAAATCATAAAATGTGAATATGAAGGATATAGTTAGTTAGAAATTAAAATTTTCGAAAGAGAAGTCTTTTTAAGTGAATTTCTTTTGTGACCCACTTGAGATGATACAATTTATTACTAGGCCACTGGAGATTGTATGGTTAATTTAAAGGTATCCTTTAAATTTAGAGAAACAGTATGAATATGTGAATATTTTTACTTATATTCATCCTGTGGGAATTAAATCCTCACACTTTCTGCATCCATCTGGCTTAATTTTTCTCTGGGTTGCTTTACTTTGCTCTTCTAGCAGGCATTATAATTATTTTGTGTTGAATCATTACTCAAAATACTCAATTAATTATAAAATAAATTTTAACATTCCAAAACAATATGTTTTATTACAGTATAGGTCTTTGTGTGTCACTTTTATTCAATATTTCCTCAAATTTCTGTTAAAGGCCTTAGGTATTTCATATCAGTCCCCCAAGATCATTAACAGGACTACAACTGACAGAGGATCATCTCACCTAACACCTTCCTGCACGGCCTATAGTAAAATGATGACCAGGCAGGGTATTCGTCATCCTGGGTGGATGTCATATTACTTCCACCCAGGATCAAAGTGTGGTGCAGCAAGATCTGTTACCCGCTGTCTTCACCAGACACAGATAATGACAGATCGGTGTACTGGCTCGGTGATTGCTGTGCCAATCACAGCAGATCACATGACAATTGTACACAATGGATGGCTTCCATTCATGCCATTCATTGTGTACTATTGTGTTGACCTCTGTGCTTGGTCAAAGTGATCACATGGTACATAAAGGGCCAATCACAGCCCATCGGTACCATGTGATTAGCTGTGGCCAATCACAACTAATAACAGTAATAAACACTAAATGAAAGGATTTCATTCATAAAAATGGTTGCTTATAACAGTGAAATTCACTGAAATTCACTGTTATAAGCATTCATAGTGTGTAAAAAAAAAATATATTGATTAACTCCCCAGAGTAGTACAGTGTTACTATGGTAACACAGTATTGCACTGGTCACAGTATGTAATAAAAACATTTAAAAAAAAGAAACAAAGTAATAAAAAAAGAAAATTATAAATTATAAAAAGTCAGTGTGTCACCAGTCAATGTCCCTGATCACCACCACACCAGTTATATGATGATACTGCATTTTTCAAAACACTGTGACAAAAAATTACAACTTTAAAAAACTTGCCATGTCTCTTACTAAACACCTTGGACTGTCTACTTTCCAAAAAAAGAGTCATTCAGGAGATCTTTGAAATTAAATTAGATAGGCCGTCACCACATCAGGATTGATTTTCAGATACAGTATACTGTATATACCATAGTATGTGGATTGTATAACTTTCCTATAGACTAAATAATATACACTGATTTGGGTTAATGTCACCAAAGAAATGTAGCATTTGCAAGAGTACATTTTGGCCTAAATGTATGAAGAAAGATTTGCAAAATTTTTAACAGAAGCAAAGAAAAACTTATTTTTTTCAAAATTGTTGGTCTCTTTTTGTTTATTTAGCAAAGAAAAAAAAAATCCAGTGGTAACTAAGTACCACCAAAATAAAGCTCTATTTGTGTGAAAAAAAATATATAAAATCTTTATATGGGTACAGTGTTGCATGTCTGCGCAAATGTCATTCAAAATGCAACAGCTGAAAGCTGAAAATTGGCCTGAGCAGGAAGGAGGTGAAACTGCGGTATTGTGGTTAATAAAGATGTAGGGGGGAGGTTCTAGATCAGGCATTGATGACTTGGTCTCCCAGTCTAAAGGCAAAGCTGGTGTGGCGGGGTGACCCTGGGCTACTCTGTAAAATGGTGGTTTATGCCAGATTTTCTATGAAGGAAGCACACTAATGGCACAGAGCCCCACCCACCTGAGGAAGTCAGTGTGTGAAGGGAGTGAGAGGTGCTGCTATGCACCATGCTGTCCAGGTTGGGACAGACCATGGCCCGAACCTGAGAGGGAGTCCAGGAGGGACAGAGAAGCTAGGGAACTGTGAGGAAAGACGCAAAGCTGAGGTACAAACATGTGCATGAACACTGGAACGTGTTTGATGGTCAGGAGGCCCACTGCAATTTTCCTTTCTTCAGCCACAGTTAAAGAAAAGAAAACTGCTTAAAGAGGAAGTAAACCCTCTCAAAAAAAAAAACACTCTCCAGGACAAAGGCATAATGAGCTAGTATGCATAGCTCATTATGAATTACTTACCTGAGATCGAAGTGCCTGGAGTGACCCTCGTTCACCTCCTCCATTGCCGCCATATCTCCTGGAGTGACTTCTGGTTATCTGACTTCACTCCGGTGCATGATCGCTTTCACTAACAGCACGCTCAGTGCGCCTGCACCGTTGGGATCATAATTAATTTTTTGGAAAATATCTCCTTAACCGCTTCCCGACCGGTGCACGGCGATGTACATCACAGAATGGCACGGACAGGCATAAGGGCGAACAGGTACGTCCCCTTTAAGATGCCGCCGTGCCATCGAGCGCACGCTGGTCGGGACCCTCGTGAGTCCGGTCGCCGGTCTCACGGGATGGCTGAACAAGGAGATGCGTAAGTAAACAGCATCTCCCAGTTCTGCCTAGCAACTAGTGACACCGATCTCTGCTCCCTGTGATTGGAGCAGAGATCAGTGTCACGCCCCCCCACAGTTACAAACACGCCTCTAGGAACACTTAACCCCTACACTGCCACCTAGTGTTTAACCCCTTCACTGCCAGTGTCATTTACACAGGAATGAGTGCATTTAAAAATGGTCCCAAAAATGTGTCAAAATGTCCGATGTGTCCACTGTAATGTCGCAGTCACAATAAAAATCGCTGATCGCCGCCATTACTAGTAAAAAAAAAATATTTATAAGAATGCTATAAAACTATCCCCTATTTTGTAAACGCTATAACTTCTGCGCAAACCAATCAATAATCGCTTATTGCGTTTTTGTTTTTTTTTACCAAAAATATGAAGAAGAATACGTATCGGCCTAAACTGAGGAAAATTATTTTTTTATTTATTATAGCAAAAAGTAAAAAATAATGTGTTTTTTTCAAAATTGTTGCTCTTTTTTTGTTTTTAGCGTAAAAAATAAAAACCACAGGAGCGATCAAATACCACCAAAAGAAAGCTCTATTTGTGGTAAAAAAAGGACGTAAATTTTGTTTGGGAGCCATGTCGCACGACCGCGCAATTGTCAGTTAAAGCGATGCAGTGACGAATGAATCGCAAAAAGTGGTCTGGTCTTAAGCCAGCAAAATGGTCCAGTCTGAAAGTGATTATCCGTGTAGGTTAAGGAGATATTTCTTGCACCTTACTCTAGGCTTACCTGTAGGTTAAAGTGGTCTGTAAGGGTTTACAACCACTTTAATTTCCCCCATCAGCACTGGCTTTCCTTCAGCTGGAATACTTCCCCCAGCGTTAGTGTTCTGACAGCAGGAGGTTTCCCCACCATCAGAATACAATGATCACTTTTGGTGGCTACAGCCACTGGCAGTAATCGTAAAAATAAACCCAACAAGTTGGTTGTACTGAAGTTGATCAATACATTAACTTCAGTACAACCAGCTAGCCCATTCATGGATAAAAATTAGTTCCTGCTGAACTTTCCAAACTTCAATCATCTATATCCAGTTTTAGAAGCACCACCTTCAATTTATCTTCCATTCTTGTTGCCTATAATTCCCCAAAATCCAATAAGCATCTTCAGGCTTTTAAAAGGCGTTATTTCCTCATTACACTTCCTGAGTACCTTGTTTCAGAGGTCCTGAAATGCCAGGATACTACATCCCCCCAAATGAACTCTTTTTGGAAAGTAGACACCCCAAGGTATTTGCTAAGAGGTGTGGTGAGTATTCTGCAGATCTCATTTTCTGCCAAACTTTTGGGAAAAATTAAGTAATAAAGCAAAACATTTTTTTTTCTTTTCTTTTTTCAATTTTAAAAACCTTGTGACCAAAAAATAAAAAAACTGCAAAATACTGACCATGCCTCTGGGGGGGGGGGGTTGCGCTATCTTGGCATTTCAGGGCCTCCAAAACTGTTATAGGTAGTGAGGAAGCCGTGTGCGGCTAGGCTCCCAAAAAGTCCCACACATGTGCTATCTCCATACTTGGGAGAAGCAGCAGAATTAATTTTGGGGTGTAATCCCACATATACCCATGGCATGTGTGACCAATATATCATTTAATTGACAACTTTGTGTAAAACACAAATTACAATTGTAATTCTCCAGAAACTTGTGGCAAAAAATAAAATATTCCATGGGCTCAACATGCCTCTAAGCAAATATCTTGGGGTGTCTACTTTGCAAAAAGGGGTCATTTGGGGGGGGGGATGTGCTATCTTGTGATATCAGGGCCTCGGAAACTGTGATAGGTAGTGAGGAGTGAAAAAATGTACGCCCTTAGAAAGCCTGAAGCCGGTCCTTGGCTTTTGGCACCCGTACGCGGCTAGGCTCCCAAAAAGCCTCACACATGTGGTATCCCCATATTCAGGAGAAGCAGCAGAATGTATTTTGGGGTGTAATTCTACATATACCCATGGCATGTGTGAGCATGCAATATATCAATTAAGTGACAACTTAAAGCTGTGTAAATCAGTGGCGTACTAAGTGGGGGGCGGGGGGGGGGCGCACCGGGTGCCACACACTGGGGGGGTGTCAGGCCGGCGCCCCCCCTCCGCAAATGAAGCGGAGACATCGCAGATTTAAGTGCTGGAGCGGCACGGTCACAGGCAGGTGAGGTGAGGGGAGTGGTCGCGGACGGTTCTGATCAGTCTCGGCAGCGGCTGTCATAGCCGAGCCAAGTGAAGCCGCCTCCCCCTCCTCCTGCATGCACAGCACTGTGTATACATAAAGGATGAAGGGGAGGCGGCTTCACTCTGCTCGGCTGTGACAGCCGCGGCGCTGCAGAGACTGTAGGGGGGTGATCAGATTCAGAGCCGTTGTTGTGCCGAGAATGGTTTCCCCCTCGATATCGGTTTCCCCTTGCTGTCGGCTCAGATCGGAACTCCGCCTGTCCAGCCCTCTGCACTGCTGTTCCTCCTCCTCTACCCCGAATGCAAATCACACTTCTACTGTCCCCGCCCCCATACCCCGAATGCAAATCACACTTCTACTGTCCCCGTCCCCTGTACAATATTATTAGTCCATCTACGAACACATATATATATATATATATATATATATATATATATATATATATATATTTTTTTTTTTTTTTACTCCTTCCATATCTAAATACTTCTTCCATATATATATATATATATAGTACAATATTATTACTCCTTCCACTATATATATATATATATATATATAGTACAATATTATTACTCCTTCCACATTATATGTATGTGTATACATATATATATATATATATATATATATATATATATAATTACTCCTTCCATATATATATATATATATATAGTACAATATTATTACTCTTTCCACATTATATGTATATATATATATATATATATATAAATAAAAAAAAAAGAAATAAATATATATATATGACCACTGAGAGAAGGTGATCTTGCGCTGGGTCCCGGATCGCTGCCAACAGGTCACAGGTGTCACTCGGTGCGGCTCGCACCTCCCCCGCAATGCCACTGCCTCGGGCTCTCCATGTGTGTTTTTTTATGTACATTATGGATGGGGAGAGAATGGTAAATCAGACTCCAGGATGGAGGCCATAACACAAGGGGATGAACCCCCTGTGGCCCCACCGTATGCAGTCCAGCACTTGCCTACTGGTATCCAACCTCCAAAGAACTCTAAGAAATTCCAAAATAAGACAGGAAAAAAGAGTAATAATAATCACAAAAAAACAGTTTACCAATCACCCAGGGGACACCCAAATCAAAGCAGGGTGGGTGAGCCAAGGGATAATTCCACTTGGAATCATCCCTCACAACAAAGACATACTGGTAACAATAATTATGATCAATTTATCCCATATCGTCAAACACAGGGCCAATTTAACCCATATGGTCCTACATATGGCCAACACATTCCATATGGTCAAGCACAACAATCTAATCATAAAAGGGATTATCCGTACCCTAGTCAAGGGCCTGAGAGACCATACGTAAACGATTATGGACACCCTCCTTCTTATCATCAGGATAATCAGGGCCCACACCATGGTGGCCAATTTCAGGATTACAGGGATATGGGAGATTATACTGGTGTTGACGATATACAAAATCGGTTTTTCCCCCTGAGGGACAGGCAGGGCCCTCCACGTGCTCCACCTAGTGACCTGGAAATGAGTGGAAGGACCAGGGATCCACGAAACTATGGTCCACCTAGAACCCCCCAAGCTGGCCCCAGTACGGCGGGCCAGGAACAGCGAAATTGGGGTTTTCCCAGGGTCACTCAGGGAATAAAAAGGCCTGTAGAAGGCAAAGAGGAGTCAGAGGGGGGAGGAGAGCACAATTACAAAAAACCAAGGAAGTAAAAGGAGAAGGAATATTTAACCTCAGTTCACAGAATCTCACCAAATCTGAAACGATGTTATTAAATAAGGGCCTTAAATTTGCGCCCCCTAGAAAATTGGATAAATTTCAAACATATATCGATATCCATAGATTTGTTCGTAAAATCAATATTAAAAGGCATTTCGCTATGGTCCCTACTCAACAAGGTCCATCAGTACAACAGGTAAACTCATATACCAGTTTGTCTAATGCATCAACATTTAATCCCCCAGGAACCTTAGCTCCTTCGTTAAAGGTTTTCCGTGATGTTTTACTACGGGACCTGGAACTTGTTAAACCTGCAGGTTGCAGGATGGAGAGAGGTCTGGAGGAGGGACTAGACTCACTCTGTAATAACAAGAACCTGGTCATTCGCCCTGCTGATAAGGGTGGGGGCATTGTGGTCTTAGATCGTGCAGACTATCTGAAGGAGATGCACAGATTAGTAGACGATAGGGACACCTATAAAATACTTCAGTGTAATCCTGTCATTCAATATAAAAAAACATTAAAAACATTGGTGGATAGGGGATCTGACTTACATATTCTGAATGAGAAAGAAAAGGTGTTTCTTATCCCCAAGGCCCCTAGGACACCAGTGCTGTACTATCTGCCTAAGATCCATAAAAATTCTACTTGCCCCCCGGGACGTCCGATTGTGAGTGGTATAGATTCCATCACGTCCCGGGTGGGCAAGTACATTGACTTTTTCCTCCAACCACTGGTGCAGCAGATGCCATCATTTTTGAAGGATACGAGACAGGTGATAAATATGCTATCTGACTTGAGACCCACTGCTAACACATTGCTAGTGACAGCAGATGTCACTTCTTTATACACCATTATCCCACACTCTATGGGCATTGATGCGGTGAGGTATTACCTTAATACATCTTCCTCCCTACCTGAACATCAACAGAGATATATTGTGGACCTGCTGGAATATGCAGCGGGCCACAATTATTTCTGGTTTGAACATCAATATTACCAACAGACACGTGGCGTGGCTATGGGCGCGAAATATGCCCCTAGCCTCGCCAATCTGTTTATGGCCAAGTGGGAGGAGGACGTCATCTATAAGGATCGTAGCCCATTTCTGTCTTTGTGGGCACGATACATCGATGACGTCCTCCTCCTATGGGAGGGCACCCCTTCACAACTTGAAGATTTCTTCACAGAAATCAACACCAACAATAGGGGCATAAGGTTCACTGTGGAGGCCAGCCAAGACAGTGTGAACTTCCTTGACCTATCAATTAGCAAAAAGGATGGTCAGTTTAAAACGATGTCATATTTTAAGAACACAGACAGAAACTCATTCATACCAATGGGGAGTTGTCATCATGCCCCGTGGTTAAAATCCATTCCAAAGAGCCAGTTCATTAGAATGAGGAGAAACTGCTCAGACTTGGAGGACTATCGAGTGCAGGCTGGTGTTCTCAAAAAGAGATTGGAGGAGAAGGGATACGAAACGGCCCCCATGGACACTCTGATCGAGGAAATAGCGGGAATGGATAGGAAGGTGCTACTTAAGGAAGGACAGGTCAGAACTAGGGACAGACCAATAGTCCCTTTTGTGACTTCCTTTTCCACGCAACACTACCTAATTAAAAAAATGCTAAAGAAACATTGGCATATACTGGGCAATGATAGGATCATTCACACTTTTCTTCCTACCAACCCAGAGGTGGTGTTTAGGGGAGCACCCTCCCTTAGGGATAAGGTGGCACCTAATGTGGTGGATCCACCTCCCAAAAAGGTTTCCTTCTTCCAACAACTATCGGGCTAGCATCAATGTCGTCGGTGCCAACTCTGTACAATAAATAAGAGCAAACAGAGAAAGACATTAACATTTACATCTACTAGCACCGGAAGGGAACATAAAATTGAATCATTTATTACTTGTAGCTCGAAGGGGGTGGTGTATTTACTCCAGTGCCCTTGCGGGCTTCAGTATATTGGTAGAACCAAGCGAGCCATGCATGTACGGCTAGGGGAGCACATCACGAATATCAAAAGTGGATACAAGTTTCACTCTGTATCTAAACATTATGCATTGCACCACGATCGCAACCCCTCGGGTACATTATTTGTAGGCATAGATAAGTTCAGCGCACACTGGAGAGGTAGCCCACTAGTGAGGGATTTATCTAGATCTGAAATGGCCTGGATCCACAGAGTGCGTTGTTATACTCCTTATGGCCTCAATGTGGACGTAGATCTGAATGCCTTTATAGATAACAGCTAATATAGATAAGATGTGAACCGACTCTGAGCTCTCCAAAGCCAGCAGGAAAATATACATAATGGTTTTGATATAATTGATATATATCAGATATTACCCGACATATACTGTGTTCATTGGGGATCTGGGAATGAGATTCATTCTCCACCCAACTCCCCGTTTACTAATCCCCTAAATGGACCTGAGTGAGGGAGATAGTAATAAGAACGATCTATAAGGGACACTGACGTTTATTATATTTCGTTAGTGACCATTAGTGCCCAGTTTCTGGTAAAAATTCCTTTTTTTCCTTTTCTTTTCTTTTTTTTGGATTTTTGTGGAGCTGAACCGATGGAATTTACCCTTGACTGACTGTTTTTAAAAATTAAAAATATAATATAGAAAAAATGTAATTCCAATCCCAACCAGCTCTTTTTAATGTCCATATAAATAAGGAGCTAGGGTATTGGTTTTTGAATGTAAATATTGTTAAAATATAACATTTTAATAGGTAAGGAATAATTTCTAGATGCGCCCACACTCATTGAGGGTACACTGAAATTAATCTTTAATAGTACCTGGCCGGGAGATTTAATGAGATTACCTAATAAATAATCTAATCAAAGGCTGAGGAGTTCAAAGGGTTAATTTTGGCTGTGGCGACACCGCGCTTTTAATTACCCTTTGTCTTTTATTATATACGATTTACTATCTAGGATAATATGGCAGGATAGCGATGCTATGAATTATATGACACAATAGCATCTCATTGTGACAAGATTTGTGATCTAAAATAGGACGGGTCTGGTTATTCGGATACGTTACCGAGCTATAATGCTTCAGGTATTTACTAGATACTAAGCCAATAACACATCTAGCTGGTTGCAAGGACCACCCATTTATCTGAGCAGCGAATCAGGGACACAAAGAGGGCGATTGCCCTATGTAATGATGGCTGAAGAGAGCTCAGAAAGGGGAGTGTTTTAGACTGTAGTATGTATATCAGGCGGTGAGTCAGCACGCCGCCCGTGCCCCAGGAAGACGTCACATTTTGACGAAACGGCGTAGGGTGAGCGGCGTGCTGACGTCACCTCCTTTCTCCCGTCTGTTCCAGGAAGCGACGGGCAGTGAGTAAGAGAGCCGGCCGGCTCGAAAATTTAAAAACCGCTCTGATATTGATCTTAATGTGTGAGTGTGCTACTTTTTAGAGATTTTTTAAAATAAAGGGTAAAACTGTATTGCGCTATGGTGTCCCTTTCTTTTACATGGTAATTAACCCTTATCGAATGAGAACCAAGTGACCCCAGATAAAAGACCAGTTCCCATAGAATAACCAGACGATTGTGTCCCTGAGGAGCCCGGATAAAGACCCAGGCAGGGGTATATGCCATACGCCCATCTGGTCTCTCTAACACAGAGACCAGACTAGCTGGTAAGCGGCTATTTCTATCACTTGGTGGAGGATTTCTTGCTTTTGCTATTTTCACCATCTATTCAGCGTGTGCCGGATGTCCCAAACGGGAAATCACCATTAATATTGTTTGAACTTTGTGGTGGACTTATTCCTGCATGAACTGGTTTTCTCTGTGCAAATGTTATTTTCCCTGATTTTGGACCTCTGTTGTTCTCTATGACACCATACCAGATCTCAATTCACTGTGATACACATTTTGCGATTTGGATCTCTGTTGTTCTCTATGACATCCTACCAGATTTTAACTTATTGTATTATCTAATTGTGGTTTGTCACATATAATATTTTTCACGTATCACAGAGTGGTGGATAAGAGTGGTGGACAATAGTCCAGATCGAGTTAGTTTGTATTTTTCTTTATAGTTGTAATTAGAATTATTCCAACATATCATGATGTGGGTAGGCTAATTGAACGTTTATTTTAATTTATTTTATTTTATTTATTTTTCTCAGCGCAGCCAATTTTCTTTATGGATGGGGTCTTTACTGTGGGGGGGGGGGGGTCTGCACTGTAGGGGAGTCTGTGCACTCTGTGCACTGTAGGGGGGTCTGTGCACTGTAAGGGGGGTCCTGCACTGTAGAGGGGGTTCTGTACTGTAGGGGGGTCTGTGCACTGTAGGGGGGGTATGTGCACTGTAGGGGGGTCTGTGCTGTAGGGGGGTCTGTGCACTGTAGGGGGGTTCTGTACTGTAGGGGGGTCTGCATTGTAGGGGGTCCAGAGCTGTGGGGGACTGTGTAATGTAAAGGGGTGCAGAGGTACAAGGGCTGTGTAATGTAAAGAAGTACAAGGGCTGTCTAATGTAAAGGGGTCCAGAGGTTCAGGGTGCTGTCTAATGTAAAGGGGTCCAGAGGTTCAGGCTGCTGCCTAATGTAAAGGGGTCCAGAGGTTCAGGGTGCTGTCTAATGTAAAGGGGTCCAGAGGTTCAGGGTGCTGTCTAATGTAAAGGGGCCCAGAGGTTCAGGGTGCTGTGTTATGTAAAGGGGTCCAGAGGTTCAGGGTGCTGTGTTATGTAAAGGGGTCCAGAGGTTCAGGGTGCTGTGTTATGTAAAGGGGTCCTTAGGTGCAAGGTCCTGTGTAATGTAAAAGGGTGCAGGGTGTTGTATAATGTAAAGGGGTCCAGAGGTGCAGGGTGCTGTGTAATGTAAAGGGGTCCAGAGGGGCAGTTGTGGAGAGGGGGTTCACAGTAGTGACAAAAAGATATTGAAGGATGCAGAGGTATGCAGGGGGCACAGTGGTGTGTTTTTACATTTTAAGGTGGGGTGGGGGGTGCCATATATAGGATCTGCCCCGGGTGCCAAATGCTCTAGTTACGCCCCTGGTGTAAATTCCAGTATATAAACCATAGTTTGTAGACACAATAACTTTCACACAAACCAATCAATACTCGCTTATTGGGATTTGTTTTACCAAAGACATGTAGCAGAATAAATTTTGGTCTAAATTTATGACAAATTTTGAGTTTACAGTAAACCTCCCTCCATCGTTGGGGTTATGTTCCGGACCCACCAGCGAAAAGTGAAAAAACGCAAAATAGAAAGACCCTATTTAAATACACCCTAGGCATGTTTTGATAATTTTTTAATAGCATTTAAAGGTCTTTAACCACTTCAATACCAGACACTTAGACACCTTCCCGCCCAAGCCAATTTTCAGCTTTCAGCGATGTCGCAATTTGAATGACAATTGCGCGGTCATGCTACACTGTACCCAAACAAATTTTTTATCATTTTGTTCCAACAAATAGAGCTTTCTTTTGGTGGTATTTGATCACCTCTGCGATTTTTATTTTTTGCGCAACAAACAAAAAAAGACCGAAAATTTTGCAAAAAAACAAGTTTTTCTTTGTCACTGTTAATTTTTTTTGTAAATAAGTGCGTTTTCTTCTTCAATGACGGGCACTGATAAGGCGGCACTAATGGGCACTGATAAGGCGGCACTGATGGGCACCGATGAGGTGGCACCAATTAGGGGGCACCGATGAGGTGGCACTGATGATGGGCACTGTTAGGCGGCACTGATGGGCACTGATAGGTGGCACTGAAGGGCATTGATAGGTGGCACTGGTATGCGGCACTGATGGGCACTCAGGTGGCACTGATGGGCACTCATAGGCGGCACTGACGGGTACTTATGGGTGGCACTGATGCACACATATAGGTGGCACTGATAGGTGGCATGGATGGGCACTGATAGGTGGCATGCATGGGCACTGATAGGTGGCATGGGTGGGCACTGATAGGTGGGCATGGGTGGGCACGGATGGGCACTGATAGGTGGCACTGATGGACGCTGATGAGTGGCACTGATAACACTTATGGGTGGCATTGCTGGGAATCCTTTTTTTTTACTCTTTTTTTAATTAAATATGATGTGCCAATCAGTGCCCATCTGTGGGCACTGATTGGCATATTTTTTGATTTTTTTTTTAACATGTGGATGGCCATGGGGGATGTACCTGGCCATCCACATGCTGGGGGCTTCCCTGGTGGACCTGGGGGCTTCCCTGGTGGTCCTGGGGGCTTCCCTAGTGGTCTAGTGTGGGCATCTGAGGGGGGGCTGCGCTGATACACAATCAGCGCATACCCCCCCTGTCAGGAGAGCCGCCGATCGGCTCCCCTCTACTCGCGTCTGTCAGACGCGAGTGAGGAAAAGCCGATCAACGGCTCTTCCTGTGTACATCGTGATCAGCCGTGATTGGACACGACTGATCACGTGGTAAAGAGCCTCCGCCGGAGATCAGACTGACACACCGCTCCACCGATCGCCGCGATGCGCGCCCCCACGGGCGCGCGGCGGCTGTTATCCTGAAGGACGTCATATGACGCCCAGTCAGGATAACGAAGCCACTTCCCGGACGTCAATATGCTATTGACCGGGCGGGAAGTGGTTAAACACACTTTTACACAATAGAAACGCATAAAAGATAGAGAGAGAGATCAAGAGGATTTTTAAAACATAAGAATATTGTCTTAACAGTACAGTATACTGTACAGTACAAAAAATAGAGTACATAACTGCAAAATGGCGAAATATTAGTGCAATATCAGAATAACAGGTCCTAATTAAAATACCGCGATATACCGGGACCACAAAAACTGAACCGCGATAGAGCGGGGGTTTACTGTACTGAATATTTTATAACTAAAATTATAAAAAAAAAATTCTAAATTTTCACACTTTTTTTCGTTTATTGCAAAAAATAGAAAACCGGAGGTCAAGTGATTAATGAAGTTCTTTAACCTCTTCCCAACCAGCCGCCATCATTATACTGCGACAAGGTGGCTCGTCCCCGAAAATTGCTTGCGCTCCCATTGGCCAGTGGACAGGAAGCTGGATCTGTGTGTTTCCCCAGTGACACAGTCCCCCATACAGTTAGAACACATAGTGAGGGAACACATTTAACCCCTTGACTGCCCCTAATGTTAACCCCTTCCCTGACAGCGTCATTAGTACAATAACAGTGCCTATAGCACTGATTACTGTAACAATGTCACTGGTTCCCCAAAAAGTTGCAAAAATGTCAGTTAAGTGTCCCATCTGTTCACCGCAATGTCGCAGTGCCGATAAAAATCACTGATCGCCGCCATTACTAGTAAAAAAATGCCATAAATCTATCTCCTATTTTGTAGATGTGATAACTTTTGCGCAAAACAAACAATATACGCTTCTTGCGTTTTTTATTTATTTATTTATTTTTTGACCAAAAATATGTAGCAGAATACATATTGGCCTAAACTGATGAATACTTTTTTTTTTTTTTTTTTGACGGCCCATTTGTCAGTTAAAGCGACACAATGGCGTATTGCAAAAAATGGCCTGGTCAGGAAGTGGGTAAAATCCTTCCGGTGCTGAAGTGGTTAAGGTAGGCTCAGACAGACAAAGTGATCACTTTTTGTTTGCAAAAAAGCATATGTAATGGAAGCATTTACATTTGTAAAAATTCTTCTTCTTTCTGAGGTTTATGTGTATCTGTGAGATTGTCACTTGTACCCACAAAATACTCCTACTTTCTATGTCACAAGGACTGTGGAATATCTGTGCAAAGCCATAGGGAAGTCCCCATGACGTCCCCGTGCTTCAGAGGGGGGCGGGGTCACCAGGTGGCCCCGCCCTCCGTTATAAAAGAGCTGTCAAATGCAGCAAAGCCTCACACAGCGGGAGCCTTCCATTGCGTGGAGCGGCCCAAGAAGAGACGCCGACGCCGTGGAAGAAGATGCCGGACGAGAAGACCAGAGCAAGAAGAAGCAGATCGGAGAAAGAAGAAGATGGAAGAAGAAGATGGAAGAAGATGGAAGAAGAAGATGAAGAAACCGAAGGATGAAGAAAGGAAGAAGGAAGACCAGAAGAAAGAAGATGAAAGAAGATTTTAATAGAGGAATTGTCAAAGACCGTCTCCTGTCATTTTTAACATTTTTGTCACTTTTTTGGTGAAATGGTAGGGCTTACCATTTCACACAGGGGGGGCGGGATCTGGGGGTTCCCTTATTAAAGGGGGCTTCCAGATTCCGATAAGCCCCCCACCCGCAGACCCCCACAACCAATGGCCAGGGTTGTGGGGAAGAGGCCCTTGTCCCCATCAACATGGGGACATGGTGTTTTGAGGGGTCACAGACCCCCAAAGCACCCTCCCAATGTTGAGGGCATGTGGCCTGGTACGGTTGCGTGCTCGGATAAGGGTCTGGTATGGATTTTGAGGGGGACCCCACACCATTTTTTTTTTTTTTGGCCGGGGTTCCCCTTAAAATCCATCCCAGACCTGAAGGGTCTGGTATGGATATTTAGGGGGACCCCTCGTCATTTGTTTTAAAATTTGAAGCGGGGTTCCCCTTAATATCCATCGCAGACCTGAAGGGCCTGGTAATTGAATTTGGGGGAACCCCCACGCTTTTTTTTTTATCAATGATTTTTTTTTTTATCAATGACTTTCAATGAATGACTGTTCTCTGTGTTACGGGAGTCGGCAATTCATTAGCCGCGGGTGATTTTAAATAGCTTTTTTTCCTGCAAAAATGATACTTTGTGCAGGGACAGTTCTAAGCACGGGAAACATGCGCCCCTTCACAGGCATACTATAGACCCCCCCCCCCCCGAGGTACGAAATTTAGAGGAATATTACACTTTTATTGTTTCACATTAAGCATTATTAAAATCACTGCTCCTGAAAAAACGGCAGTTTTTAAAAAAAAAATGTGCATTGATACATGTCCCCTGGGGCAGGACCCAGGTCCCCAAACACTTTTTATGACAATAACTTGCATATAAGCCTTTAAAATTAGCACTTTTGATTTTGAACGTTCGAGTCCCATAGACTTTAATAGGGTTCTAAAGTTTACACGAGCTTTAGGTCTGTTCGCAGGTTCTGGTGCAAACCGAACAGGGGGGTGTTCGGCTCATCCCTAGTGGTGCCCCTCCAGTGATGAGAGCACACCAGGAGCCCTTGAATCCTCCTTCAGTTACTGGGCCTCGGGCTAACCGGCTCCGAGACTCAGGAACAGATGGATCCTTGCCCCAGACCATGTGGGTCTATGAGGCTAGTTAAACTGACCATGTTGTGGGACGGCAAACACTCCCAGGCTCGGGACCCCTTGCGGGGCTACCCCGGTCCAGAACCAGGAAACAGGACTGCGGCCGAACCCCGAACACGTGACTTCAGCACCTTAAGTACCCTTCCCCAGACTACACAGCGGGGCCAGGCACACCCGCTGATTGGCTCCGGGTAAGACTGATACCCAAGACATCCAACCAGGCCTGGTTCTAGGCCTGTCATGTGTACCTCACTGTACTCATGACCAGCCAGAACCCTAATACAGCCCAGCCAAGCTGATGCCAAAGTTAACCTGCACAATTACCGCTACACATGTGATGTCAGTACCTTAAGTACCCTCTCCCAGAATTCACAGCAAGACGACACTCCCACTGGGCTGGTTCCGAGAGAGATTGGCACTCAATGTGTCTAGCCAAACTGCGTTCTCACACTGGCCATAGGTGACAACTAGGGATGGGCCGGGTGTTCGTTTCGAACCCATATTCTAATCGAACATCGGCCGTTCGTCCGCTCGTCGAGGGCAAAACTCTGAGGGCCGTTCGCGTGATGCGAACGGTCCACAATGCACTGTGACCCCGCATGCTTGGCCAATCGTAGAGCCAGCGGCGAGGAGAGCAAAAATTGGCCACAGGCAGGATGCCTGTGGCCAATTATAGCTCAGGGGGTTTAGTACACGCCCCACACTATATAAGGCTGCCGCGCCGGCGGCCTCGTGTAGTGTGTTTCCGGCTTGAGGAACAGTGATAGTGTACTGTACATGTACATAGTGTATTTGAATCATTTGTTTGTGGAGAAATTCTAGAGGAAAAATAGTCAGGGATAGTGTATTCTTCTTAGCCTTTGCTTGTGGGGAAAGTGTAGGGATGGAGGAAAAATAGGCAGGGATAGTGTGTTCTTCTCAGTGCTGTTCTCTACCAATTCAGCCATCTGCAGGAGTTAGTGTGTGTGCTGTGTGAGTATAGCACAGCAGTAGCACACTAAACCACCTTACCCTGTATCTGCCCTGTTCTCTACCAATCCAGCCATCTGCAGGATGTTGTCATCTAAGGCAGCCATCTGCAGGAGTTAGTGTGTGTGTGCTGTGTGAGTATAGCACAGCACACTAAACCACCTCACCCTGTATCTGCCCTTCTGCCCTGTTGTCATCTAAGGCAGCCATCTGCAGGAGTTAGTGTGTGTGTGCTGTGTGAGTATAGCACAGCACACTAAACCACCTCACCCTGTATCTGCCCTTCTGCCCTGTTGTCATCTAAGGCAGCCATCTGCAGAAGTTAGTGTGTGTGTGTGCTGTGTGAGTATAGCACAGCACACTAAACCACCTCACCCTGTATCTGCCCTTCTGCCCTGTTGCCATCTAAGGTAGCTATCTGCAGGAGTTAGTGTGTGTGTGCTGTGTGAGTATAGCACAGCACACTAAACCACCTCACCCTGTATCTGCCCTTCTGCCCTGTTGTCATCTAAGGCAGCCATCTGCAGGAGTTAGTGTGTTTGTGCTGTGTGAGTATAGCACAGCACACTAAACCACCTCACCCTGTATCTGCCCTTCTGCCCTGTTGTCATCTAAGGCAGCCATCTGCAGGAGTTAGTGTGTGTGTGTGCTGTGTGAGTATAGCACAGCACACTAAACCACCTCACCCTGTATCTGCCCTTCTGCCCTGTTGTCATCTGCAGGAGTTAGTGTGTGTGCTGTGTGACTCCAGCACAATATACACTACCCATTACAATGTCTGGAAGACCAACAAGGAGAGGCAGACAGTCACGAGCCAAGAAAACAGGGCAAGCAGGCTCTGTGTCTAGAGACAACAGTGCTGGTGGTGGACGCGGTGCATCGTCATCAGCACGTGGCCATTGGACACGCTTGTTCTTATTTTCAGCAGCTGGACATGTTGAGTCGCATCATGCCGAAGGCTTGGTAGAGTGGTTGACCAAGCCCTCCTCATCCTCCTCATCCTCTCTCACCCAGGCTCAGGGTACTGGCAAAGCAGCTGCCAACGCGTACTCAATGTCATCAGGCACCTCTTCCCTAGGCAAAAAAGAGCAGCGCCAAAATTATGACACTGTGTACCTATCCCAATGATTTCACCTGTGTATAAACATAATTATTGAGTTCATACATTAACAGTAACATGAGATGGTACACATATAAATATAGTGTTCAAAGTTCATACGGTGATGGTATAGAGGGAACACTATATAAAAAATCCTATAATGGTAGTTGGAAGAAAAAGTCACAACAAAGTCATGGCACTGCACTGCACAGATGAAAGATGACCCTGCATACATCCAGATGTAACTTGAAATTATGCACCACAGTGACTCGCATATGCGTTTAGTGCAGAAAAAACCCTGACACCATAGATACCTATGCGCTTACTGAAAGGTAAAGCATGTACAGCTTTATGATGAAAACAGCCGGCAAACTGGTACAGGTGTCCCTGGTTTCTCCCTCTCTTGATCTTATAGCCTCCAGCAGTAATGGTTATAGGGTGTCACATTTCCATCACAAAAAATAGCCCGATCTGCAGAGTGCTATGGATATCCCTGACTCTCCTCCTCCCGATCCACAGCTCAACCAATTAAGGGTGAAGATGGCTTTGTACCTCCTTTAGCTCAATGGCATCACAATAGGGAAAGGAAACAGAAACCGTCCATAGTGAAATTCCGTTTTGAAATGTATTAAAATAGCATAGTACACACTTACATATAATCTCCTCTTGGAGCGCTTAAAAACAAATCAGCCGGCAGGCCAGATACTGGAGCCCGTCCTCCTTGGTTGTAGCGTGGTGACGTCACTGCGTGCCTTCCCAGACCAGTTTCGACATAGATGTAGTTTTCAATGGGGACCAGACAGTTCGCTACAACCAAGGAGGACGGGCTCCAGTATCCGGCCGGCCGGCTGGCTGATTTGTTTTTAAGCGCTCCAAGAGGAGATTATATGTAAGTGTGTACTAAGCTGGGGCGTGGCCTGGAGCTGCATGGAGTAGGGTGTGCAGAATGAGAGCTCCGTCCGAGCACATATCCTTTTCGCATATCCTTTGGGGTTTTTCCCCTGGAAAGAGACACCTACCTACCTGGGACGACTACTCATAATCCTACAATCATGTCCCCGCCGAAGCGGGGCTCCGAGGCCGCTAACAAACTGGCAAAGTACCGCCACGAGGGCCGCGGGAGTGGCGAGGAAGATGGCGCCGACCAGGCCCGGGCCCCAGACGAGCCAGCAGCGGGAGACACAGCTAAAATCCTGGAGTTTCCCTATGCCAAGCAACACTCACCTCGAAGATCGAAGAGGTCAAAGTAGATGTCTCCCTTATCCGGCAGGATATCCAGAAGCTGAGAGACCGGGCCGCCGAGACGTAGCGCAGAGTGAGCCACGTGGAGGCAGACATTGCTCCCTTGCAGGTGACCACGGAGCAGCTTCAACACCAGCTCAGCGTCATCCTGCACAAGCAGGACGACATGGAGAACAGGCTGAGGAGGTGTAACCTCCGATTCGTCAGCCTCCCGGAGCGTGCTGAGGGCGCCGACCCCCCCACATACCTCGAGAGCCTGCTGATCAAGACCTTCGGGAGAGAAGCCTTCTCGTCCACATTTGTCGTTGAGCGGGCCCATCGCCTCGCTGCTCGCCCTCCACCAGCCGGTGCGCCGCCCAGGACTTTCATCGCAAAACTCCTTAACTACCGGGATCGTGACGCCGTGCTGCGCCTTACCCGTGAGAGGGGTAACATCCCGGTCGGCAACGTGACAGTGGCGGTGTTCCCGGACTTCTCTGCGGAAGTGCAAAAGAAGCGGGCGCAATTTTCAGAAGCCAAACGCCAACTCCGCATCAATCATCTACCTCTGCCATGCTTTTCCCGGCGAGGCTGCGGGTCGTGTGTGACGGGAAAGCCCAGTTCTTCGAGGACCCAACAGCGGTGATCTCATGGCTTGAGAATCGCGAACCAGCCGGCCCTGCACGCTGACATCTCATGTGCCCATCGACCCCGCACCCACGCAGCGTGTACCTGACCACCAGCATCCTCACCTTGCAAGATCCAAGCGATGCCCCAAGCGTTCCCCGAAGCATTCCCCGCTCATCCACCTGACACCATCGCTGCCTCCCTGCAACCCTTACTGAAGCGGCCGCAGAAGCAAGTCCTACAACTGCCAGCGCTCGGAAATGCACCAGAAACATACCTCAAGCGACGATGCTGCCTGCACAGAACTGTGAGTTACCTGTCTCCCTCCTCTCCCCAACTTTTGTTTCTCCTCCTCAGGCCCTCCCGTGTACTGGCAATACTGTCCCCCTGTAGTTAATGCCCATCCAGGAACTGTAAGGCCCTGGCCCTGTGTCTCATAGACATGTGCTAGTCCTCCCCAACTTTCACCTACCCCTGAATACACTGCCCTGCTCGGACGCCCCACCTGCTCTTACCTGTCTGGCATATGAACCAGCACCCTTACCCCATTGTGCGTTCTGCAGTTTGCACACCTGTTCGCCCCCCTGCACTTTTATGACTGTTAAGGACTCGGGTGGGTTTTTCACCCGGCGGTCTGCAACCCCAGCCGCAACTCTGTTTCCCTGGCCAGCTGCCACCCCCATGGCTGTGGAGGGTGGCTGTTCTCTTGATTTGCCATGCTGGTCCAGTGCTGGCGTAGTTTTTATGTTATGGTTACTGAAGCTATTTTTGTTCACACAATTCATTTTTTATTTTTTGACATGCCTTATACATATGTGTTATTATGTGTACCACCTGTCATGCCTTAATGAAAGTATGCTATTATGCTCGATGCCTCTCACCGTCTGTGAATTGCAAATGATATGTGTTGTGGACTTCTCCCTGCGGATCCGATTGCTTGCAGAGCCCCCCCTGTTCCTCCATGGCTTTGCTTAAACTAATTACTTGGAATGTGCGGGGGCTTGGTGCCAAACCCAAAAGAATAGCCGTCCTTTTTTACCTCAAGGCCGCACGTGCGGATATCTCCGTCCTTGTGGAAACCCACTTAGTGGGCCAGGCCCAAATGTCACTCAAAAGACCATGGGTGGGGTGGCTTTATCAGGCCCCCCACACCTCCAACTCCTGGGGGATTGCCATTCTAATAGCCAAATCGGTGCAATTCCAACTGCACGGTCTGCAGTCGGATCCGCAGGGCAGATTTATTTTTCTTCATGCTGTTGTGGGCGGGCTTATTATGGCATTTTACATACCGCTACCATTTCAATTTGGAACCCTTCAGGAGGGCCTGGCCTACATGGCTAGGCATCCCACGGTGCCAGCGATATGGTTAGGCGACTTTAACATGACCATCAACCCCAACCTTGACAGACTCAGTCCATCTACCCAAACCCCCCCTGCCCCCCATTACCAGATTTGGTAGGCTCCTTGCAGAGTTCGCCATGACGGACTCCTGGAGACATAAGCACCCAGACAAGATGGCCTTTTCATGCTTCACCCCCTCACACATGGCTATGTCCCACATTGACCTGATTTTGCTCTCCCCTGCTCTGCTGCCGGACCTCGAAGAGGTAGGGTTTGGCAGCAGAGTGCTTTCGGACCATTCCCCTTACTGGGTAACGATGGGTAACGATGCGACTATTGGCGTCTCCGGCCCCCCGTAAATGGCGCCTGAACCCATTCTGGCTCACTGTCCTGCCTGACCTAGAGGCGGTTGACGGTGAGTGGACACATTTTTTTAATACAAACCTCGAATCTGCGCCCATGGGACTGGTGTGGGAGACCTTTAAAACCCACGCTCGTCTAATACTCTCCACTCGTATAAACAGACACAAGGCCACATCAAAAACTATATTACAGCAGTCGGAGGAGAGGCTCGCCTCTCTAGAACAAGTGTTCCTTGCTGACCCCTCTGCGGGCAATGCCTCCCTTCTTCGCCTCCAATCTAGACTGACCGACCAGTTGCACTTTGAAAAGGCCAAACAATGCATATTCTATAGCAACCAGCGCATCTTTGAGCATGGTGAGCGTGTGGGCAAGCTTCTTGCCTACATGGCCCACCTTGATCATACCCCCCAGTAGTGGTCCAGCTTCGTGCCCCGTCCGGAGAAGTGACTTCTGACCCTGACCGGGTGGCGGAAGAATTTAGGAATTTCTACTCAGACCTTTACACATCCACTACACGCCATGCCCCGGCTGACTTGTCTCGACTCCTCCAGACAGTCGACTTTCCGTCCCTCACCCCTCCCCAAACGGCCCAGCTTGAGGCATCTATAACCTCTGAATGCATAGCCGAAGCGATCTCACTCCTCCCTGCCTCCAAGTCCCCCGGCTCTGACGGCCTCCCCCTAGAATTTTACGCACATTTCCAGGACACCCTCATCCCCAAACTGCAAAAACTTTACACCCACATCTTCGACACTGAGACCCTCCCCCCCTCTATGGGGGAGGCTCTCATTGTCCTCATCCCCAAACCAGGCAAGGACCCCGTCCTTCCTGAATCCTATCGCCCTATCTCCCTTCTGCAGTTGGATGTTAAAATCCTCGCCAAAATCCTTGCCCTCCGCCTCAACAAAGTCATCCTCAGTCTAATACACCCGGACCAAACGGCTTCATGCCCAACAAAAATACAGCCTTTTAACCTCCGCAGACTGCACATGAATTTACAGGCCATGCACGACAACATTGGATCTAGGGTGGTGGTGAGCCTGGATGCCGCAAAGGCATTTGACTCTGTGGAGTGGGGGTACCTCTGGGAGTGCCTCCGTAGGTACGGCTTCGGCCCAAAATTTATCAAATGGTTACAACTCCTTTACCAGGCTCCCACCGCCCGGATTCAGGTCAATGGTAGGACATCGGATCCCTTCACACTCTCAAGGGGAACCCGCCAAGGCTGCCCCATATCACCACTCCTGTATGCCCTTGCGGTCGAACCCCTGGCCATAGCAATCAGAGCCCACCCTCACATTAGGGGCCTCCGAAAGGGACACATCACTGAGCTAATTAGTTTGTATGCTGACGATATGCTTCTTTACTTAGAAGACTCCGGCCCCTCTTTGGAGGCCGCGCTTCAACTCATCAAGCACTTCGGGGGAGCCCCCACTGCCTCTCAGGCAGCGCTTCCGCTGGTCAGGGCAAGCCAAATCAAGTACCTCTGAGTACAGTGCACCAGGGCCCCCGAGGAATACATCACACTCAACATTGAACCACTATTTGCCCTCCTCAAATCCAAGACTCAAACCTGGTCCAGACTCCCTCTCGGGGTTATGGGGCGCATTAACTTGATCAAGATGATCCTCCTCCCCAAGCTGCTCTACCTGTTTTGGCACGCCCCCCTATCCATCCCCATACGAACCTTTAAGTCCATGGAAGCCATTCTTAACACCTTTGTCTGGGGCTCCTCTCGACACAAGTTATCTTGGAAGACCCTGAAGTGCCCAGTGCACTTAGGGGGCACCGTCATCTCTGACCTTCTTCTATACTATATAGCGTCCCAACTCTCCCATTTCTACTACCTTGACAAGACTGACAAAGGCCGATACTCACTACTGGTATGTCCCTCTCACACGGGCCCGATCTCCCACCCACTGCAGATTCTCCTTCTCGGTACCCACGGCCCCCCCACCCCCCATAAGACCATGCTTGCCCACCACCGTAAAATTTGGCAACTAGCCATAAACAAAACTAAAGCACCGTCCATCCACGCCCATACCCTTTTATGGAACAACCCTCAACTACCTGAACTCCTCAAGATACCCGACCAGACCCTATGGGTATAATATTTCTCTTACTAGTACTGAGGGCAGGTTTGGTGAGACAATTCCAGGCCCTCAAGGACGAATTTCACCTCCCTAACCACATGCTCTTCCGCCACCTCCAGCTCCGGCATGACCTTAATTCCCAATTTGCTGGATCCGCTCCCAGGTTGGAAACGTTATCTACTGTAAGTGTGATCCAGGGACAGGAGCCTAAGAAGCTCATTTCCTTCTTCTATAACCAACTGCTGCTACCTGATGCCACTTTGTTGGCACACAACCTAAAACCTAAATGGGAGACGGACCTGGGCGCGGTGGAGCATGAGGACTGGGAGGACGCACTTGCTGTCTCCAAACTAGTGTCCCCCAAATTGTCGGATAGTCTTACCCACCTTTATATCCTACATAGGTCGTACCTCACTCCTGTCCGCCTCGCTAGATTCAGGCCCGACCACAACCCCTCCTGCCCCAAATGTGGAGACCCAGAGGGCACGTTCTATCACCTAATATGGGCCTGCCCGCACATCCAGGCCTTCTGGGCACAAGTCATTAAATTTCCGCATGACCGAATGGGCTCACCCCTATCCCTATGCCCCCGCCAATGTATACTAGGGATCCTCCCGCTCCCCGAGGAAGAAAAGTATCTTACCATACTCCTCCAGGAATCCCTGTTCCTCGCTAGAATGCAAATTGCTCGCACATGGATCAAAGCGCATCCCCCCACCCTTCAGGCATGGATAGCAGCTGTCAATGCCACCCTCCCATTCAAGAAGGTACTGTATCTCCATCGAGGCTGCCCAACCAAATATAATAAAATATGGGATAAGTGGATCGGGGACCCAGACACATGCCCCACCTGATGAGTACTGCACCACCCTCCAGCTATATACACTCCCGTACCCTTTCACCCTAACGCGAGCGGCCCACCCTACACTGCCAGGTACTGAGTCTGCACGGCTATCTTGTACACCCTAACGTGACTGTTGCATAATGTGGCCCTGTAACCCTGTAACCTAAGGTTAGCAAGCCCGAATCGTGCTCCTGGGAGCACCACTGAAACTCACGGCATGATACCAGCCTACAATAAGTAGAGCACCTTTCCTTATTAGTCGACATTCATTCCTTCTGACATGTCAATTCTGTAACCCGTTGTTATAGTGCCTGTTGCACTAATAAATGTGTATATGTATCCTTGTTTGATCAATGCTCAATAAACTTGGTTTTGATTTAAAAAAAAGTGTGTACTATGCTATTTTAATAAATTTCAAAACTGAATTATACTATGGACGGTTTCTGTTTCCTTTCCCTATTGTGATGCCATTGAGCTAAAGGAGGTACAAAGCCATCTTCACCCTTAATTGGTTGAGCTGTGGATCGGGAGGAGGAGAGTCAGGGATATCCATAGCACTCTGCAGATCGGGCTATTTTTTGTGATGGAAATGTGACACCCTATAACCATTACTGCTAGAGGCTATAAGATCAAGAGAGGGAGAAACCAGGGACACCTGTACCAGTTTGCCGGCTGTTTTCATCATAAAGCTGTACATGCTTTACCTTTCGGTAAGTGCATAGGTATCTATGGTGTCGGGGTTTTTTCTGCACTAAACGCATATACGAGTCACCGTGGTGCATAATTTCAAGTTACATCTGGATGTATGTGGAATCTGCAATTCAACTTAAAAATGCAACATAGATAAGGTGAATCAGTAGCGCTAATATAAACAATGAAAAATATAATATAAAATGCTGAGTAAATACTATGCAAATAAATACTGTGCAAATATATAAACAGTGCTATATAAATATCAAAGTACAAAAATAGTAGTGTATAATTGACTCAACGTATAACTTAATAGCAGTGGTGTGTCTATTTCTCTTAGTGACAAGTGAAAAAGTTCATAAATATATAAAGTCCAGATTGTGAATAAATAAATAAATAAATAGGTAAGTGATTTTCCAAGTGTCTTCAGTCACAGTTTCAAAGTGGAGTCTTCTGACTGACTTGAATCTACCACCACACCACGTGATCACACTCCCTCTGAAAGGCCCACTCACCAGCTCACTAGGCCTCACACTCTCGTGTTTGGCAGATGCGTGTTTTACCCACTCCAGGGGTTAATGAAGGATGGCTTGTTTGATCCGTTTAACTCTCAATGCGATTCCATATGTAAAACAATGAGTAAAACACTCCACATAGTGTAAAAACGTATGATAAAATTTATTCACGTAAAAACACTCCAATGGTCAAACTCACATTTCAAAGGTTAAAATCAAGCCTCAAATCCAAAACCACGGCAAGCCAAACAACGCTGATGTATAAAAATATAAAGTATATATATATACTGCGGTCTCGGCGGACCAAGAGGAAGACCCTGGTGGTGGTATAGTTATAGTCCACAGTGGCGTAATATATAAATAAATAAATACAATCTTTACTTTTTGCTCTGTAGCCTCATTCCCGACATGTTTCGTCGCTTGGACTTATTCATGGTACCCTTTCAGAGGGAGTGTGATCACGTGGTGTGGTGGTAGATTCAAGTCAGTCAGAAGACTCCACTTTGAAACTGTGACTGAAGACACTTGGAAAATCACTTACCTATTTATTTATTTTATTTATTCACAATCTGGACTTTATATATTTATGAACTTTTTCACTTGTCACTAAGAGAAATAGACACACCACTGCTATTAAGTTATACGTTGAGTCAATTATACACTACTATTTTTGTACTTTGATATTTATATAGCACTGTTTATATATTTGCACAGTATTTATTTGCATAGTATTTACTCAGCATTTTATATTATATTTTTCATTGTTTATATTAGCGCTACTGATTCACCTTATCTATGTTGCATTTTTAAGTTGAATTGCAGATTCCACATGTTTATATGTTTTAAGTAGCTGCTGTTTGATATATATATACACTTTTTACACTTGCACCTTTAATCCTTCACTAATTCTATAGCCTACACACCTGCGGCGCGGTGGGGGTAGATGATACAGAGGGCGGTCTTCCACAGCTATACATCATTTACCAACAGCACATCTGGATGTATGCAGGGTCATCTTTAATCCGTGCAGTGCAGTGCCATGACTTTGTTGTGACTTCTTCCAACTACCATTATAGGATTTTTTATATAGTGTTCCCTCTATACCATCACCGTATGAACTTTGAACACTATATTTATATCGTTTACAGTGTGTGTATCCCACTTTGAGTAGCAGCCTTTTTTGTAATTTTTAGGGATTTGATTAGTTAATAGCGCGGTTTTATTTTCTCTATACCCATTCTCTAGACCCACCATGTCCTCCTGAGGAGTCCCCCGAACTGTTTGAGCACAGTGTTGGGTACATGCTCCAGGAGGATGCCCAGCGTTTTGAAGGCTCGGATGATGATACCCAGCTAGAGGAAGGCAGTAGCGTGAGCACAGAGAGAGGGGATGCTCAAGGACAGCAATCTGGCAGTCATGTTCCACCAGCTGCAGCTTACTGCCAGGTTTGCTCCAGTGGAGAAGAGGGAGGGGATGATGAGGTCACTAACGCCACGTGGGTGCCTGAACGGAGAGAGGAGGAGGAGGAGGAGGAGGAGGTGGCACATCTCCAACGAGGCAGGATGCCCTCCGGGGGCCAGCTTGGGACCTGCACACCAACTGAATCACACCGCAGAGCTCCGCCTGTGCAGGGCGCTGCCTCTGCACGTTATTACAAAAGTTCTTTGGTGTGGGCCTTTTTTGAGACGAGTGAATCAGATCGCACTGCTGCTATTTGCAACATATGTCTCAAGCATATCTCGCGTGGCCAAAACATCAGCCGCTTGGGCACCACAAGCATGACCAGACATATGTTGATCTGCCATGCAGCTCATTGGCAAGCCACCTTAAAGACCCACACCAAAGAACAAAGCGGACCTCTCCTTTCTCCTCATCAGCTGGGATCTCCAACCCCACTATACCTTCAGTCCTCTCTGAAAGCTGCACTGAGAGGAATGAAGGTGTAGAATTAGGTGTGTCACAGCCAAGTACTTGCAGGCACTCTGCTAGCAGTAAACCGACGTCCGATTGTACCAGGCAAATTTCCCTGCCCCAGCTGCTGGACCATTGAAAGAAGTTTACTCCCAGCCATCCACATGCCCAGCAGTTGAATGCTAGCTTGGCTAAATTGCTAGCACTTCAACTGCTGCCTTTTTAGTTGGTAGACTTGGCCCCCTTCCGTGAGTTTGTTCAATGTGCGGTTCCTCAGTGGCAGGTTCCCAAACGCCACTTTTTCTCACGGAAGGCGATTCCGGCTCTCTACCGGCATGTGGTTGGGAATGTCCATGCCTCGCTGGACAGGGCAGTCAGCGGTAAGGTGCATATTACCGCTGACTCATGGTCCAGCAGGCATGGACAGGGACGTTACCTGTCTTTCACGGCACATTGGGTCACTCTTTTGGCAGCTGGGAGGGATGCAGGACAAGGTGCAGTAGTGTTGGAGGTTGTTCCGCCACCACGCCTCCAAAATGCTACTACTGGTTGTGACACACCTCTCTCCTCCACCCCCTCCTCTTCTTCTTCCTCCATGGCCTCTTCGAGTGCTCTGTCCTCGGAACCAGCGGTGCTCCGTAGGTGTACAAGGGGCTACGCAAGTACGCAGGCAAAAAGATGCCATGCCGTGCTTGCGCTGGTGTGTTTGGGGGAAAGGAGCCACACTGGGGCAGAGGTTCTGGCAGCTCTGCAGGGGCAGGCCGAGAGGTGGTTGACACCACGCCAGCTTAAGCCAGGAATGGTGGTTTGTGACAATGGCACCAACCTCCTCTCTGCCCTGCGACAGGGACAGCTGACCCACGTGCCCTGTATGGCTCCCGTTCTTAACCTGGTGGTGCAGCGGTTCTTGGGCAGGTACCCAGGCTTACAGGATGTCCTGAGGCAGACCAGGAAAGTCTGTGTGCATTTCCGCCGATCATATAATGTCAGTGCTCGGCTGGCTGAGCTGCAAAAGGAGTTGAACCTGCCCAAGAACCGCCTTATATATGACATGCCCACCAGGTGGAACTCAACGTTGGCCATGCTGCAGCGACTGCACATGCAGCAGAGGGCCATCAATGAGTACCTGTGCGACTACGGCACCAGGACAGGGTCAGGGGAGCTTGGATGTTTTTCCCCACGCCAGTGGAGCATGATCAGGGATGCATGCACTGTCCTGTCACCATTTGAGGAGGCCACGAGGATGGTGAGCAGTGACAGTGCATGCATCAGTGACACTGTACCTCTTGTCCACCTGTTGGAGCATACGCTGCGTGGAATAATGGACAGGGCACTTGAGGCAGAACAGAGGCAGGAAGAGGAGGACTTCCTTGCCTCTCAAGGCCCCCTTTATCCAGACAGTGTTCCTTCTCTCCCACCCATCACACAGGAAGAGGATGAGGAGGAGGAGGAGGAGGATTGTGTCAGCATGGAGGTGGAGCCTGGCACTCAGCATCAGTAGCAGCAGTCTTTTAGGGATGATTTACAGTCCCAAGAAACCAGTGGACTTGTGCGTGGCTGGGAGGAGGTGGCTGCGGATCATGTCGTCCTCAGTGACCCAGAAGACTCCAGACCCAATGCCTCAGCTAACCTACGTTGCATGGCCTCCCTGATCCTGCAAAGCCTGCGGAAGGATCCTCGTATTCTTTGGATCAAGGAGAGGGACCATTACTGGCTGGCCACTCTCCTTGATCCACGGTACAAGGGTAAGGTTGCGGACCTTATCTTGCCGTCGCAGAGGGAGCAGAGGATGAGACATCTCCGGGAGGCCTTGCAGAAAGGTCTGTGCAACACATTCCCAGAGACTGGGAGGTTACAAACTCCTGGTCCTGGACGACGAGTTGCTGAGGCTTCGGTCAGTAGCAAAAGGAGCGGTGGGGAAGGTGGACGTCTGACTGATGCGTTCAGACAATTTTTTAGTCCGCAGCCCCAAGGTATGATCGGTTCCAGCAACCATCTGCTGCTAAGTTCTACGCTAGCCATCCAGATCCATCATTGGTCCAACACCCCCAAGAAAATTACTGTGCCCTGTGTGCATACATCGCTCCCTGGATCCTCTGGCCTGTTTTTCTCCAGCTTTGCTTTTTATGCCTGCTTGCCGTATCACAGCTTGTCTGCATATCTGCCCTCTGCTTTGCTGTTTGTCTACTGGTCCGGTGAGTCCATTCCAAGGAGGAGCTCATATGTACTTTGGTCTTGGTTTTTTGGGTTAATTACTGGACACATTCACATTTTTTTATTTCTCATCACATATTTTTTTGTGGTCTATCACTAATTTTATACACATGGAATTAGTTTTATGGTCATTTTTTATTATGTCACTCATCTAATTATTTTGGTCACATATATAATAGTTTTATCATACACAATTTTTGATGCAAGTAAATTTTGTGGGAATTTTTTCATTATTTGATCACAATTCTGTTTGCCAGCGCTGTTTTATTGGTTTAAGCATATTTGAAAGTTTTAGCACTTTTTGTACCAGCAGCTGCACATCTTTTGTTTCTTTTTCACGTTCATATTGTACACGTTTTTCCCAGCGCCGTTTTTTTGTCTATATATTGAACAGGTGCACAGACAGAAAAACAAATGTTACAGGGGTGATAACTAGAGTTGAGCGGACACCTGGATGTTCGGGTTCGGCGGGTTCGGCGGGTTCAGCAAAACAAATGTTACAGGGGTGATAACCCTTCCCTATGTTCTCCAAAAAGCTTAAGAATGGATTTTTTTGGATGGAGCTACACTTAAAAATGTACCTGTTCTTGGTCATGTTCCATACCAGAGACAGACAAAGCGTCTCAGGTGTTAGTCTCTCGCAGAGGTCTGCCTCTCAAGCCAACACTTTTCGCAAATGCATCAGATCCCACCAATTGCTTGACTCTTGGAGGATCAAACACCCAATGGCTAAACAATTCACCTTTTATTCCATGGCCCATAAAATGTATTCCAGTCTAGACCATTTTCTTATCTCAGCTCCTCTCATCCCTCACACTGTCAATTCTGAAATAGCCCCCATTACATGGTCCAACCATGTGCCTATAACTCTAGACATCCTACTATCCCAGCCTCATTCTAAGAAGTGCCATTGGCGCCTTAATGACCAACTCCTGCGTTCGGAACCCTCCTCTAATAATCTAGCTTCTAATCTTCAGGAGTATTTCTTGCTAAATAAAGGCTCTGACTCTGATCCCTCCACACTGTGGGAGGCCCACAAGGCGGTCTTCCGTGGTGTTTGTATCGCGGAGGGCTCCCGCCTGAAGAAGGATAGAAACCAGATTTTACAGTCATTGACATCTGATTTGATGTCAGCAGAACATCAGTTATTACGCAAACCCACAGTGTCGAGGCTTCGTACAGTCGTATCATTAAGAGAACAAATTAAGACCTTGCACTTTAACAAAGCAGCGAAATCCTTACTATGGACTAAACAAAAATGTTACGAATTCTCAAACAAACCTCACAGGATGTTGGTTAATAAGCTCTGCCCACGTCCTTTCAACTCCTTCCATGACTTTCTTATTAAAACAGATGGTACTAAAACCCATTGTCCCCGTGAAATGTCTAAGACTTTTGGTAGTTTCTACCAAAAACTTTACAATTGCTTGACACCCGAAAATCACTTTAATTTTTCCCAAGAAAAATTCAACACTTTCTTTACTGACCTTAGACTTCCGACTCTTTCCTCTTCAGACCTCATTGATCTAAATGCACCTATCTCTACTGAGGAACTCTATAACACCATTAAAGGCCTCCCTCTACATAAATCCCCTGGCCCGGACGGGCTTATGTATTTCTATTATAAAACCTTTCTAGATATTCCATCCCCTCACCTACTATCTCTCTATAGCTCCCTCCTTAAAGGCCAACCCCCTCACCCACAGTTCACCCACTCTTATATATCTGTAATCCCTAAACCTGGGAAAGACCCCTCCCTCCCAGACAATTATAGGCCCATAGCTCTGTTAAATTCAGATTACAAAATATTCACTAAAATCCTTGCATCCAGATTGTCCAAATACATTCCAAAACTTATCAACAGGGACCAGGTGGGGTTTGTCCCGACCAGACATGCGGGGGACAACACTCGTCGTACAATAGACCTTATTGATTTACTAGACAGAAATTCTCATTCAGCTCTGGTTCTAAGTCTTGATGCACAAAAAGCCTTTGATAGGCTGAGCTGGCCATATATGTTCTCTACCCTTGAACGGTTCGGTTTTAGAGGTCCCTTTGTCAGTGCACTTCAGGCCTTATACTCCCAGGTTACTGCCCAGGTTCAAATGTCTTCCTTCCTGTCGCCTTGCTTCCCCATGCATAATGGCACTCGGCAGGGCTGCCCTCTTTCTCCATTGCTTTTCATTCTATGCCTTGAGCCTCTTGCCGAGTCCATCCGTATACATCCAAATATTCATGGGGAGGTGATGCGACAGAGGGAATACAAGCTATCATTGTTTGCGGACAATATTTTGTTAACCGTTACGCAACCCTTACTATCCCTTCCTTCACTACATGGCCTCCTCTCTTCTTTTGGCGCCATATCAGGCTACAAGGTCAATACTTCAAAAACCGAAGCTCTTCCCATACACATCCCTCCCCCCCTTCTATCTCAACTGACATCCTCCTTCCCTTATAAATGGTGTTCCACATCTCTTAAATACCTGGGGATACGTCTTACACCCACTTACTCCACACTCTACTCCGAAAACTTCCCCTCTCTAATTACAGATATCAATAAATCACTGCAAACCTGGTCCAAATACCCTCTCTCCCTGTCAGGCAGAATAAACGTCTTAAAGATGTCCATCCTACCCAGGCTACTGTACCATTTTGAAACTCTTCCTGTAGCAATTCCCCTTTCCCAACTTAAAGCCATTCAAAGAAGCTTTCTGAAATTTATTTGGAACAATAAGGCACACCGCATAGCAAGCTCGGTAGTGTTCTCTCTCAAATCTTGGGGGGACTGGGTGCCCCGGATATTATAAAATACTACTACGCGACTCACCTCAGGACCGTCGTCTCCTGGTCCAGCTTGCAGGCACACAGCCATTGGTCTGATATAGAGAAAGGTGTTTTGTATCCGGTGCACCCATGCTCCCTAATCTGGTCAGAATCGTCACAAATACACCCTATTTTTAAACGCCAATGCACTGCCCCTATGAATTTCTCCCTGTCTATATGGCACAAATGTTGTGTGACTTATTCCCTTTCATCTACTTTCCCACCCCTTTTAAACGTTTTATTTAACCACTTCAGCCCGGACCAATTGGCAGCCAAAGGACCAGGCCCCTTTTTGCGATTCGGCACTGCGTTGCTTTAACTGACAATTGCGCAGTCGTGCAACGTGGCTCCAAAACAAAATTGGCGTCCTTTTTTTCCCACAAATAGAGCTTTCTTTTGGTGGTATTTGATCGCCCCCGTGGTTTTTATTTTTTGCGCTATAAACAAAAATAGAGCGTCAATTTTGAAAAAAATGCAATATTTTTTGCTTTTTGCTATAATAAATATCCCCAAAAAATATATAAAAAAAACATTTTTTTTCCTCAGTTTCGGCCGATACGTATTCTTCTACATATTTTTGGTAAAAAAAATCGCAATTAGCGATTATTGATCGGTTTGCGCAAAAGTTATAGCATTTACAAAATAGGGGATAGTTTTATAGCATTTTTATTAATATTTTTTTTTTTTTTACTAGTAATGGCGGCGATCAGCGATTTTTATTGTGACTGCGACATTATGGCGGACACATCGGACATTTTTGACACATTTTTGGGACCATTGTCATTTATACAGCAATCAATGCTATTTAAATGCATTGATTCCTGTATAAATGACAGTTGTAGTGAAGGGGTTAACCACTAGGGGGAGGGGAGGGGTTATGGGCTGTGACGTGTGTTTTTTTTTTTACATTAGGGGGCGGGGCTGACATCTGACGTCATTGATCGGCTTTCCCGATGACCGGGAACAGCCAATCAATGACAGGCAGAGTAGGAAGCACGGGGAGAGGTTTGTTTACACATACCTCTCCCCGTTCTTCAGCTCCGTGACCCGATCGCGGGACACCAGCGGCGATCGGGTCCGCTGGTCCCGCGGCCGGGGTCACGGAGCTCCCGACCAGGTCGCGAGCGCGCCGCTGGCGGCGTGCACGCGACCCACGGGCAGGCATTTAAAAAATCCCGTACAGGTACGGGATTTTGCCTGCCCGTGCCATTCTGCTCACGTATATGTACATGAGGCGGTCGGGAAGCGGTTAACCTATCTATCCCTGATAGCCTGTCCCTGGGACACATTTTTCCCTGGGCCAATGCATCTGTGTTTTAACTACGTAACCTAGTTAACCCTGTTTCTAGACGCCTACACACATTTGACACTTTGTGTGAAAAGTTTGCGATTCCCTCCAAAATGTTCTACTTTTATTTACAAATTAGGTATTTTTTCCAATCATGCTTCCCTACCCTAACTCTTGATACACCTACCCCTTTTGAATCACTTTGTGCCCAAGGTCCCCATCAATTACATTTAGTTTCCTCCATTCACCTTATCCTCCAAGAGTCAACTCCCATGTCCGAAACTACTCATCTGTACATGATAAAGTGGGCACTTTTATTAGGTAGGCCTATCAGCCTCCAAGTATGGGACAGGATCTGGTCCTCTATCTTCAAATCCTCCAAATGTGTCCTTCAGAGAGAAACATCCATCAAAATACTTATGTGTTGGTATAAAACCCCTGAAGTCATTCATAAATACGACCCCTCGGTCCCGGCGCACTGTTGGCGCTGTGGGTTAGCAGTTGGTTCCCTGTACCATATTTTTTGGCAATGCCCCTTGATTCAACCCCTCTGGCAGAAAGTAATGATTCTGATACAGAAGGTGGTGGACGTGTCCCTGCCACTTGATCCTATACACTATCTGTTGGGCCTTCCCTTTCCAGGCATCACAAAACATGGCAACCGTTTGAAACATACTTTCTGTTGGCTGCCAAACGATTAATTCTCCTTTGTTGGTTATCCAATTCCACCCCTCCTAAGTCTAGACTGCTCCAACTGATAGCAGACAGTTGCAGGATGGAATATTTAACAGCTTCTGTTCATGATAATATTCCCCAATTTAATAAAATATGGGATCTCTGGGATATGCCGGAATACGGTTCCCCCCTGCCGGCTACTATGCCATGACTGGCCACAACCTCCACTCCTCTCTGGTCGATGAATTACCTCCGTGAAACTCCCTCCCCTTGTTTGTTTTCTGTATGCCACCTTCTAACCTCACCTGTTTTTTTTATCTTTACCTTGAACTATGTATTGACCTGTGTTATGTTTGACCTCTACCATATGTTACATGTATATGTATACTAATTCAACCTATACCTACGTTTTTCCTTTTTGGTGGTTCACTTGTGTGGACTGCATTTGTTGTTGATACCTGAAATTGAGACTTTTCTACTCTGAGTTATTGCATTCTCTGTATCTTTTGAAAATGTTCAATAAAAAATACAATTATAAAAAAAAAAAATGTACCTGTTCAAAATTACAAACAGATTCTACTTAAGAACAAACTTACAGTCCCTTTCTTGTTTGCACCGCCTGTATACTGCTAACCTAAGTTTCAACTATAAATTATGCATATAGATATATATATATATATATTGTTATTTATGTTTTTACTACATTGTAACATTTACTGTATTGTATTTTTAATTGATTTAGATTCAATGTGTAGAGGTTTGATGCCCAAGGTATTCTTAGAGGTTTGATGCCCAGAATACTTCATTCAATGAATTATGATTGTATGATATACAATAAATGCAATTTTCCAATCGCTTGACCTATTCTTGTACTGCTGTGTGCTTCATTTAAAGTCCCACCTCTCTTCCTCCTTGTAAGCCTGTATACTGCTGTTCAGAGTATATCGGGTTGTAGGTATAGGGTTTTATTTTGGGTGCGGGGTTCCCCTTAATATCCATACAAGACCCAAAGGGGCTGGTAATGGGCTGGGGTGGGGGAGGGGGGGGGGTTCTTGGGGTAGCCATGCCATTTTTCTCAAATATTTTAATCCATATTGCCAGGACAAGACATGACATTAAAGCCGCAAGCAGTTTTAAATGGCTTCTTTTTTTCCTTTACAAATGTTATTTTTTGCAGGGACAGTTCTAAACACGGGAAACACATGCCACTTCACAGGCATACTTTAGACACCCCCCAGGTACCATATTTAAAGGAATATTTCACTTTTTGCATCATTAAAATGACTGCTCCCGAAAAAACTTCAGTTTTTAAAACTTCTTTTTGCATTGATACATGTCCCCTGGGGCAGGACCCGGGTCCCCAAACCTGTTTTATGACATTAACATGCATATTGGCCGTTATAATTAGCACTTTAGATTTCGAATGTTCGCGTCCATTGTAACTAATAGGGTTCTAACGTTCGCGCAAACTTTCGGTCCGTTCGCAGGTTCTGGTGCGAACCGACCCCGGGGGTGTTCGGCTCATCCCTAGTGACAACGACACCTGTGGCCAAGAGGAACCCAGTGTAATCCAGCTAGACTGGTACTGAAACCATAATTTGGTATAATCAGGCCCAAAACCAAACTGTGGTTTTAGGAATTTTAAATAGAAAAAACACATAGCACGTGCTCTTCAGGAGCCCGGCGCTACATACTCCCCTCTGTCATTTAGACAATGTCCCCATCGACTGAGAAAGCAAGGAAAAAACTTCTAATCCTAGAAAAAGTTGAGTACCTGAACTTTTAGGGTTGAAATGGGGAAAGGGAAGGAAAGACAACAAAACTTCTGAACAATATAAAATGTTTAACAGTAGACATGAGCAGGTTACACATCATATAACCCAATTCCTAACTATCTACACCACCCACTCTCCGGCGGCTTGACAGATGTTCTTGGTGAATCCTGGAAAAGAAAACACACAAACAAGAAAACAACATACACACTAAACTTCTAGAAGGCAGAGTCTCATTCCATACACTCATTGTGTATGGAATGAGACTCTCTCTTCCAAATAGTAAAACTTTTAAATGTTAGTGAGACAAGAAGACTTTTCATGCAGACCCACACCACCTAGTGGTGAGAGTTTATTAAGTGCCAGTCCTTCCCTGAAAAATAAGTACTGCGACCCATTGAGTAGTTTTGACACGGAGCTTCTCAGGAGCTACCCCACAGTCCTTGTACTTTCAAGAAAAAAAAAACTTTTTTGGACCAAAAAGAGAAAAACACAGTCATGGTAGTTCTTTACCAGTAAAATCTCGGATCCGGCAGAGTCAAGGTTCTCCCCTGCGCATCTACAGTTGATATGAAGTAGACTACGTTGTCTCTATCTGGCCTACAAATAACAACCTTGTCTGCGTAGATATGCCTTCCATAGCTCCAGTGTTGTAGGCAACGGGTAAATCGCTCGTACATGTCCAGAGCAAATGCCTTTTTTCATGGTTTCAGAACTTTAAGGTAGTTCCAGACATCATCTGCATACCATTCTTCATGGTTTCTCTCAATCACATCCATAATTTCCCTGGGTACATACGGGAACTGTAACCCATACTCCGTTGCCACCCGCTTGTTAAGCAGCCGCTGAGACCTTGCGAGTTGTGGCAGAGATCTCACATTTCCATCCCCAGGAGGCACACAAGAGTTTGAGGACTTGCGCACCAGGGCAACAGAGTTTTTCTTGGGTACAGGCAAGTTCACAGGTTTTGATAAAGTCAAATCTATGGTGGTTGGGGTTTCTGCATGTGGCGATACACTCCCCCAATTAAGGGCTAGCCAGCCCGATATGTCATTACAGGTTGCGGCTACATCATCCCCATTTGCCCACAATAACTCCTGGGACAAGGTCTCAAAGAGGTCATTATCCCCAGCATCGGAAAGAGAGTCTTACTCTGAGTCCTGCAACTCTTCCGCCAGCAAATAGTTTCTCACAGTCCCACCCAACACAATGGCCCCAGATTTCTCACCATCAGTGTTAGTAGACTTCTCCGGTACGATCTCCTTGCTCCGATTTGGTCTGGCCGGACTTGGAGGTGGTCCTCTAGCGTGGCCGCGGGAGGTCTTGGCACACTCTACTTTGTCCAAAGCAGGCATGGTGGCATCAGTGATGGTGGATGAGGTGGTGTCCATAGGTGGTGTCCATAAGCTCCGGAGTAGTTCCTCCGACAGTGGCAGTAGTAGAAGCAGTCGTATCTCCCTCCGGAATGCTAACAGCAACAGGCATCGTAGCTGTGGAAGGCCTCACCAAAGGATCATAGACAGCAGACTCCTCAGTGGCTACGCCCGTGGCCCAGTTTATGCGGTAGGCCTTTGGCGATCCGATGGGCTGTTCCACTTTGAAAAGGTACTCTCCACAGCCAAGACAGCGAACAAATGACGAAGGGCTTGTGATCAGTCCTTCACACTTGCCACAAAGCATCCCAAGGGCCTCAATGTCTCCCGATGTATAAAGGATGAAATGCCCTTGAGGGGCTAGGCGAATCCCTGTATCGGTTAACACGGTCCCAGGGAGTCTCACACTCGCAGGGATACCCAAAGACAGAATTCTGGGTCCCATGGTGGGCGACGTTCCCGGAACTTCTGCTTCCACAACAAAGCACAACCTCCTTCCGCTCTCTCCTATGACACTCTCCCGCGGTGCTTCGTGTAGGGAGAGGAAGCAGGCAAGACTCCTCCCACTTGCTCCTCTGGCTGCGCAACTCGCAGGCTTCTTCCAAATCCGCCCACTGTTTACGCGCCAACAGTGGATGTCAATCATTCTTCACAAAATGGCGCAGTCCAAATTTTTTTTTAACCCTCTACCCTATAGTTACCATGTGTACAGTTCTTTAGTTGCGAGGGGTAATGGTAAATCCCAGACCCGAGCCCCCACATGTAGCACTAACCCCCGAAGGAGCTGCTGGTTTGATTTGGGCTTACCGTTACCTTCTTGACCTTGTGTGCGTCTAGGGGTTTCCCGAGGTAGATGGCCCAAAGAATTGCAGAAACTGACACTGGATCTGCTTTGGGATTTTTATTTGCAAAAAGGTTAGACAAGCACAGTCTCTAAATGAGGGATAGAGGGTTAAGGTAGAAAGTCCAGGTACTCTTGGAACTGCTCAAAACTGAAAGTCTCTCACTATAGAAATCCAGAGAGTAGCCATTTACAACTGGATTGTCACAGCTACCGGATAGACCTCCTCTCACTAGACCTAGCAGCCGGTGAAGTGTTAGATAACACAAAGTCTCTGCCACAGACTTGGTTGTAGAACTTGTGAATAAAGTCTCTGCCACAGACTTGGTTGTAATGGAAGGATGTAGACAATTTAGAGAACCCTCATACGGTACCAGTATCTTGCAGCCGGCCCGGCGATACCGTACGAGTGCAGATTCACTTGGTGTCTTTCAACTAAGCTTCCAGGCTCTTTCTGAGAGACCAGCCTTTCGCATGGCCTTCTCCTGAAGAGTCCTCCACTGTTGCTTCCTCAGTTGCTGGGCCTCTCCACAGACGAGACGGCACTGGACCACCTTTGAATCCTCCCTCCAGTTACTTTGCTTCGGGCTAGCCAGCCCCGAGACTCGGAATTGGATAGATCCACACCCAAGGCCATGAGGGCCATGGAGGCTGGTCAGGAGGACCAGGACCAAACAGACAGAAAGATCTTCTGGACCGGAACCCAGAAGCACGTGATGTCAGTACCTTAAGTACCCTCTCCCAGAATGTACAGCAAGACGACACTCCCACTGGGTTGGTTCCGAGAGAGATTGGCACTCAATGTGTCAAGCCAAGCTGCGTTCTCACACTGGCCATAGGTGACAGCGACACCTGTGGCCAAGAGGAACCCAGTGCAATCCAGCTAGACTGGTACTGAAACCATAATTTGGTATAATCAGGCCCAAAACCAAACCCGTAGAACGGCGCTACAATTGTAAACCATTTATCGTTTCACCTCACAATTATGTGCCACTTTGTGTTGGTCTATCACATATAATCCTGATAAAATACTTTTACGTTAAATTTTTGGGTTGAAAATTTCAAGGGGTATGAATACTTTTTCAAGGCACTGTATTCATCTAGCCCTATATAATGTATAACTTGTAGCTATACTTTAAAGATAAATGCTTTACCAACAGCACATTTACATTTCCTCTTTCTACATCCCCTTCTATCAATTTTCTGAATATTCTATCTCTGTATTTCTGTCTCTTTCTATATCTTCATATGGTAGACAGATGATTGTATACTGCTCAGCATCTTGTCTAGGAACCATATGAATCAGTCCCCCGGGGGAAATCCTTGCAATGTTCTGCTCTTCCAACAACACAAATAATGTTCACTATAAGAAGGAATGTTTTTTAATGGATGTAGAAAACATTATTGGCTACGTGCAAGACCATTTCTTAGATCAATGTATGGGAAGGACCAAAGCACAAACAATGAATGTTCAAAAAACTGACCATATATGTGTTAAATTAACATGGATATGTGATTATTATAGTTTCTAAATGATCTACATTGCCTTGAGGGTATAATCTGTAGCAAAATTATGTGAAACACAAGAACACCTATTACAGCATATTCTGTACACAATCTAATTGTTGTGCTGCTGCTAAAAATTCCAGGTTTTCAGAATACTATATGGGCATCCCAGACGGCTATAACCATATTATAAATACAGCAAATGTTACTGCAACCATGGATTTCCTATTGAATAATATAAATTCCAACTTTGTGGCAAATACCTTTGAATGTAACCCTGTTCAGGAAATGTGTGTAAACATATTTACACAACAGCAAACAATAAGAAATGACCCAATGGGCGAATGTGCAGAGAATGATCAACAATCAGATAATTTACTGCTTTATAAACATGCACCTTCTTAGTAAAACCAGAGCAATGATAACATATTGGTGCAATCTTAGTGGAGTGGTAAATTCCAACTTAAAAAAAATGTCTTTCAGTTTAAAAGAATAGTTTTTTAAAAAAAAATATTATTTCAAACTTGTGTATTGTTCATGCATCTGAATACATTGTTAATAATATATATTATACAGTATCTCACAAATGTGAGTACACCCCTCACATTTTTGTAAATATTTTATTATATCTTTTCATGGGACAACACTGAAGAAATAACACTTTTGCTACAATGTAAAGTATTGAGTGTACAGCTTGCAGTGTAAATTTGCTGTCCCCTCAAAATAACTCAACACACAGCCATTAATGTCTAAACCGCTGGCAACAAAAGTGAGTAAAACGAATAATAAGTGATCATCTGCGTTACTATGGGAATATTTATATATCCAAATATCCTTGTGGAGAATTGCTGCAATACCTGATGAATTCACAACTTCACAAGCATAAATAATATTAAAGTGATATAAGTGTAAATAGGTGTAAATATACAAAATAAGAAAAAAAAATCACAAACAGTGATAATTTGAATGTGTAAATAAAGTGTTCACAATTAAAGAGGAAGTAAAGCCTCCTTTTCAAAAAAAAAACGGAACCTGCAAGGCAAAGGCATAATGAGGTAGTATGCATACTAGCTCATTATGAATAACTTACCTGAGAACGAAGCGACCCTCGTCCACATCCTCCTCCGCCACCATCAATCCCGAAGTGACTTCCGGGTCTCACTGCTTCGACGCTGTCATTCGCTGGAGTCGCGATAATGTCACTCCCGCGCATGCGCACGTGAGCCGCCAAGAGTGGCATATCGCCGTGATCTCCGGCTTGCTAAGTGCACCTGCGTGCCGCTGTCTACGGCGCATGCGCCGTAGACAGAGGTGCCTGTTTTTTTGTAAATATCTTCTAAACCGTGTGGGTTTAGGAGATATTTATTGGACCTACAGGTAAGCCTAAAGGCCGGTACACACGATCGGACTTTTTGACAACCAACATGCAAATTAGCTGGTTTGGACCAACATCCGACCGTGTGTACGCTCCATCGGACCAACTTTTTCCAGGTTTCATCGGACTTTTGTTGGCTGTGCGAACGGACCAACTTTCTGCCAACAAAAGTCCGATGGACCAAAGTCCAACCGTGTGTACACAAAACCAACGGACTTTTGTACAAACCAATGCAGAACCAATGCAAAAGATCAGACAACAATACAGAAGTTGACCAAAGGTGGCGGTAAAGAGCAGAAAAACCAAGTGATTTGGTGAAGGTTGGCTGAAAAAGTCCTGCCGTGTGTATGCAATACCAACTTGGGGCCAACGCCCTTTGGACAAAAATCCACAGGAAAGTTGGTCCACGGTCCGATCGTGTGTATGAGGCTTTCATCTAGGCTTACCTGTAGACCAAAGTGGTTTGTAAGGGTTTACAACCACTTTAACTTGTAATTCAAGTGTTCAAATGATTGGTAAAATGGTCCTTTGATGTGATAATAAAAGACAAAGAGTCTTTCTGCTTCCACCAACACCTTAGTGCTCACAGAACTCTCACCTCAAAGGTGTTTGACACGAGCCTTGGAATAGCCTCCAATATGGGTAAGACAGTCTATCCTTCTAGGGACTCCTCAGCTTATCCTCAGATATAGATCAAGACTCCTCCCCTGTTGCCACTTCCACTAATGTCTCCTTTCTACTTCCTCCTGACCAAATATTTTATTATATCTTTTCATGTGGCAACACTGAAGAAATGACACCCCATACCCATTCACATAAGGGGGCTGGGATCTGGGGGCTGTTAAAGGGGGCTTCCAGATTCCGATAAGCCCCCCACCCACAGACCCCCACAACCAATGGCCAGATTTGTGGGGACGAGGCCCTTGTCCCCATCAACATGGGGACAAGGTCCTTTGGGGGGGAGCACCAAAGCACCCTCCCCATGTTGAGAGCAAGCAGCCTGGTATGGTTCAGGAGGGGAGGGAGGGAGCTCCCCCCTTTCCTGGCCTGCCAGGCTTCTTGCTCGGATAAGTGTCTGATATGGATTTTGTGGGGGACCCCATGCAGTTTTTTCTTTTCATTTTTGCCTGAAGTTCCCCTTAATTTCCTTACCAGACCCACAGGGCCTGGTATGGACTGGGAGAGGGACCCACACCAATTTGTTCATAGATTTTTATCTGCAATATGTTACAGCTGCGAGCAATTTTGAATAAAAATGTTTCCTTTAATTTTGCTGTGGCACAGTAAAACACATCAGAAAGATGTGCCACTTTACAGGCAGACTAAGGGGAACCCCCAGGTGCAACAATTTAAAGGAATATGTCATTTTTATTGTTTCATTTTAAGCATTATTAAAATCACTGTTCCTGAAAAAACGTCCATTTTTTTTTTTTCATTGATACATGTCCCCTGGAGCAGTACCCGGGGCCCCAAACACTTTTCATGGCAATAACTTGCATATAAGCCTTTAAAATTAACACTTGATTTTTCACGTTTGTGTTCCATAGACTTTAACGGTGTTCGCATGTTAGCACTGAGGAAAATGTTATACTTACCTAATGGTAATTTTCCTTTCCTGATGCAAGCATGACAGCATATACGTATGGGAGGGCTCCGCCCCCTGCCCAATCACAGGACCGGTTATACTATAAGATTAGGTCCCCTCCCTACCTGCAGTATTCTCGTAATTTAGTATCACTGCCAGGCTTTTTGTTTTTCTTTTTGTTTCTTTTGTTTTTTTTTTTTAACGGGAGGGACCCCTATATGCCGTCATGTTTTCATCAGGAAAGGAAAATTACCATTTGGTAAGTATAACATTTTCCTCATTCCTGACACAGCATGACAGCAAATGTACAAAATCACCAGACAGATGGGTGGGTAATGCTGTACTCTTTATTCTATGTACATATTTATATAGTTTTATGTCAACTGTTCCAATACTGATCGGCCAAACTGTACTGTGGTTAAAGCCGCAGGATCCACTTTATAGTGGTTGAGTAGCGGTAGTGTTCTTAATATTACCCTGTCTGACAGGTGGCAACAGTATGTTGGCTTATAGCCTAAGGCTTGTATATCTGATACCCTCCTGCCTGAGGTGATCGCTGTAATGCCGCGTACACACGAAGGGACTTTTCCCGGCGGACCTAAGTCCAGCGGACAATCCGCTGGACTTTCCAGCTGGGTCCGCTGGACTAAAAAAGCGAACGGACTTGACCACACACGATCACGCAAAAAGTCCGACGGTTCACGCGATGACGTACAGCACGTACGACGGGACTAGAAAACGAAAAATACTAGAAAAATACTTGCTACTGAGCATGCGTCCTTTTTGGTCCGCCGGACCATACTACACACGGCCGGATTGTCCGCCGGACTGCCAAGTCCAGCGGATAATTTTAAAACAAAACTTAAAACTTTAGTCCGCCGTACTTTGGCCAAAAAAAGTCTGCCGGCGCCCACACACGAGGGGATTATCCGTTGGACTTCGGTCCAGCGGATAATCCCGCGGGATAGTCCCTTCGTGTGTACGCGGCATTAGAAACACTGCTTTTAGAGAAATGTTCCATAGAGACGTAGTCTGCTCTAACGCAAAGGGGCCCTGTGACAAAAAGTCCAAGACTATTTGGAAATCCCATGGTGGGACATATGATCATTCTGCGGGATTCTGCACAATTCTCGCACTTGCTTTCAAAAATTTACGGATTAGGCACCGTGATGCCCACTTCACTCCTGACAATGCTGTCAGGGCTGATATTTGTACTCTGAGTGTACCGACACTGAAGCCTTTGTCCAGACCTGTTTGGAGGAAACTTAGAACCTGGGGTTCTGATGGTGCCTGGGGATCGAATTCCTGGTCTTCTGCAAAGGATATGAAATTTTTCCATATTCAGGAGTAGGTCTGGTTAGTGGTGGCTGTTCTTGCCTTTAACAATGTTTCCACTACAGCTGCCGAAATTCCTGCTTCTTCTAGCCTTTTCCTTTCAGCCTCCAAGCTGCTAAGTGTAGAACTCCTGCGTCGGGATGCACCACCTGACCTTGTTGTAGTAGGTTCGGTATGTTCGGAAGAGGTATTGGAGGTTCCACCGCTAAAGACTGCAGCAGTGGGAACCAAGGTCTGCGTGATCATATTGGAATTATTGCTATCACCATCCCTGAGTGTGTCTTTATTCTGTTGAGTAGCCTGAAGATTAGTGCAATCGGAGGGAACACATAAGCTAGTCTGCAAACCCATCTGGTATTGAGGGCATCTGTTGCTTCCGCTTCTTGGAACCTTGCCCTGGACAGAAACCGCCTGCACTTTGTGTTGGCTGTGGTTGCCATTAGATCCATGTCTGGGTAGCCCCAGTGTCTGCATACCCAATGGAAGACTGATCTGCTGTCTTGTTGTCCATCTGGATGACCAGGCTTGTTCCCTGAACCTGTGTGTGGAATGCCTTCAATGCACAGAGGGCTGCCCTCAACTCTATCACATTGGAGACCTCTTTCTGTCTGTGTTTCCACCTGCCTTATGCTAAGAGCCTGTTGTAGTGTGCACCCCACCCTGATGCTGAGGCATCTGATGTTATCACTTGCGGGGGGGTCTGGCACTAATTGATGGTGCTTTGCCGGATCTCTCCACCATTCTAGGGACATTCTCATCCTCGAGGTCAGTCGAATTCTTTGTTGGACTGATTGTTTTCACCATTGATCGAGGAAACCTTTCTGGAATATCCTCATCCTCCAATGAGCCCATTTGACCATTGGGATTGTCGCCGCTAAAGTTCCCAGGAGACTGAGGCAACGTAATGCTGATACTTCTCTATCAGGCAACGTAATGCTGATATTTCTCTATCAGTATTCAACGATGGATTAACAGTGTCTGCGGGTTCTCTGCCATCAATAGGATATCGTCTAAGTATTGAAAGGCTTGTAGGCCTTGTCTGCGTAGAATAGCTATTATTGGTAGTAGAACTTTTGAGAAAGTTCTGGGCGAGGTCGACAGACCAAAGGGTATGAAAGAGACAAGGGTTGCCAATGGGACTTTAAATGAAGTGTTCATGATGATCAAGGGTAAATGTGTATGAGTAAAAAAGTAACAATTTATTAGAATGGTAACAATATCACCCAACACAGAACATGGGCATGGGTGGCAGATCCATAAAAACAGCAACATAACATAGTAGTCCTTTACAACATGGCCATAATGATATAACATCACAGATTATTAGTAATACAGATATGCATAGTACATCTCTAATCGGACACGTTTCGCAAGCTTTCCTCGCATCTTCAGGGGCTGATGTGCATATCTAATATCTGTAACAAAAAATAGACTATATATTGGAGTGTAGGTTATAATTTAGACACAAGCATGGAGCCTGATCTGATCAACCCATACTTACTTGCCAGATAATTGGCTTCAGGGGCTGGTCCCAAAGAAGGGTCGGCGGAGGACATCTCCCCTGTGAGCTGAATGGACGGAGACCCCAGCATTGAGGACCGAGGCCAGGCGCAGAGCAGGCACAGCAATGGTTTGGAAAGGAAGGTGTGGACCCAGACTTCTCCCATAGACTTGCAGAGCATGCTCGCTGTGTAAGATATATATATATATATATATATATATACTGATATAGGTATGTATGCAAGTCTAAAGTAGCTGAAATAGCAATAGATTAGGAGTATAAGATATATAAACAGTACAAGATATTCAGAGGTGTCCTGCAAAGCATGGGAGAAAAAGGATGTGAGGTGAAAGAAAGAGGAGTAAAAGAGGAGTAGAAAATAGTAAAGAAAGGTGAGGGAAGGTGGAAAAATGTATCAAAAGAAAAAAATGAGAAGTCAAAAATGAAAAAACTGAAGTGAGAACAAGTAAAACCAAGAAAGAAGAAGGAAAAGAAGATTGACTGAGTAAAAAGGATGAGATGTGTGTGGGATGTAGATAGAATGCCATGAAATGTGCAAATAAAAGTGGATAAGTATACTGGTACAATAATGATATATATGTATAAAGGGTATAACAAAGTGCTTACCAGTGTGGTTAAACCTCTCGAGTGTGTAATAGGATGCAAGATGGAGTAGTCAAACTAGTAAATACCACATCCCAAAAATAGAAATATGAACTAAAAGGGGGGGGGGGGGAGAGTGAGGTAACAAACCTCGAGACTTTAACGGTATCAATTATCTAAATCATAGTACCAAAAAATAAAGATGTAAAAAAATATATAATTTATTAGAACAAAGTATTAAAAACATAGAAAAGGACAGCAATGATGCATCCAATAGGTAGGATATATGAGTTAGTCAGACATATATATATATATATAAAGTGCTACCACTCTCGACATGTTTCACTCGTTAGAGTTTCTTCAGGAGATTTGACGGTATAGCTCTTTAGTGTGCTTAAATAACAAAATACAATAAGAAACATCCTTTTTGTCCTACACAAACTGTGGACGATTTTGAATTAATCAAAGATCTAAATTTATTTTCTCGGAAACTTATGTTTCATATTTTATACGATAGACCACAACCATTGACTCACCAGTTAACCAACCCACATTGGCAAAAGATGAGTATTAATGACATCAAGGCTATGGAAGAATTGATGGAGCTATGGGATGAGGGACACATTGATGAGATAGATCTTGCAGAAGCTGACGCCCTATCCCAAGCGTCACCTGCATCCCATCCGTCTGTCCCTCCTCCCATTGTTTCCACTCCAAAAGAATACAAACCCAGATCAACCAGCTTCCCTGCCTTACAAGGCAATCCCAATGTTTGGGCTTTTACCCAACAGGCGACCAATGAAATACGCAAAACCAAATGGCATGGATCATCAGAATCCAATCTCACTATCCTGCAAAAAGAGGCATTACGCTCTCTACAACATGAAACTCGTATAACAATTAAACCATCGGATAAAGGGGGGAACCTGGTTGTAATGGATAACTGCCAGTATGAGTCAATGGTTGCAAAATTACTACAAAATCGTGAATGGTATAGAAAAATACCAGAGAGTCATGTTAGCAACACTACCAACAAATATAGACAATTGCTAAGCTCTGCCTATTATCAGGATTTAATAACCAAAAAAAACTGGGAATTCCTGAATGTCATGTCCCCAAAAACACCCACCATGTATGCCTTACCCAAAATCCACAAAAATGCCACTAATCCACCAGGGCGCCTGTTGGATTCAATATGAACTCATGTAATATTTCTGCGATTCACTTCCTGTTTGCTGTAAGCCAGGTTGCCTAAGTTGGGATGAAGCATATCAAGCTTTGTAATCAGAGGAACAATGGCTTGGCTCAGGCCCACCTGCTGTGAAGACGGCTCAAGGCTAATAGAGACGCTGCCCCTAGTGGACAATACAGCATGCTTCCTGGATTACCTTTTCCCGGTGTCTATTGGATGCAAAGCAAATGGGATTGGCAAGGGGGGAGTTTTGAATGAGTGAGTTTGTTAAAAAGGGATTGTGGCAGAGAGCGCTCCCTCTGTGTCATTCTGTCTGTTTGCTGGGAAGCATTGACATGAGGCTGTTCTCTGCTAAGCTGATGATTCGGCCATTCTGAGGCCTAACCATGTGAACATCACTCTCTTTTTCCATCAGGAGACCAGCCACGAGGATGTGTTAAGTAGATAATTGTATTGTATTGTAACTGTACAGTACATCATTGTATTGTAGTCTTGCTGTATGCTATGTAATTTTGTAACCCCTTTTAATACACGTTAGCTTTCTTATTTCCTTGGGAAATAAATGAGGTTTGATTATTCTTAGGCCGTGTGTTTGGTTTCATAACTAAATGTATTATTGTGATACTAACAGTAGCATGCGCTCATAGTTTTAACAGACTAACTAATCTACAGGGACTAGACAAAGTAATTGATACATAGATGAGATAATATATAGGCTGTAGTGGTATATCGTTTTCTACAAGTATTATCGAATTCTACATTTGGCACCCAAGATTTAGACATGTAGAATATCGTTTTTTTCTGCACAGGATTCACAAACCTAAGGCATTTGTTTTTTGTTTTGAGTCTCGTTAAGCACAAATCCTCAAACATCCAGAACAGAAAATCATCTCTAGTGTGGACAAGATTGGCGCTGGCTCGCAAATTCTGAAACCACGCTTGGATGGTCATGAAAATTTTGTAAAAGATCTCATCGGTGAAACGGACGCGTAGAACCTGGTAAGACCTGTGGCTGATATATGTATGTACGTTAAATGTTTGTGCGTTTGGCCGGTAACCAGTCATTGAGACTGGCGAGTTAGGGATTGATCACCCTTGGTTATAGGATATAATCGATAAATTGACAGGAATTACCATACATCTTTGAGGAAAAAAGTGATAGCGATATTGTTAGCTTAAAAAAAAAAAAAACATTTTTTTAATTTTGTTGGTCATTTTTTTTTTTTTTTTTATTTTTATTATTTCTACTCACATGAGAGTGACATAGCTCTTTGTTCCAATAGAAGTTCAATGTGGCCTGCAAACTAACAGGAAGGCATTGATTAAGAGTCTGCCTTGTATCTTAGGATGTGCCTTGTGTAGGCTGTAGAACTACAGGTTGAGTTAAACTGTATCTGTTTTTTTTTTTTTTTAGTAGGCTTTTGTGGGACTACAAGCTATAGTCCTTATCTGTTTATCTGTGTTGCATTGTAACCAACTATTGCAAAAACAAGTTTAACAGCTGTAGTTTAGAGGGCTTGCTAATTAGAGGGCTTGCTAATTATGGAAGCCATTGAACTGTTCATGGCCAAACATGGTGCTATTAGATTTCAGCCTACACAAGAGAGTGAAATGACACAACAATTTAGTGAGCTTTTGAGACAATGTAATACACATAACAGTCTTATAAGTAATAAATAAAAAAAAGGCAGGAAACAGAGGGTAGCAAATTCGGTAGGCATGTTGCTCAAAATGAAACAAATTTCTGAACAGAAAGAATTAGAATAGGTTGCTGAAAGAAAGCAATTCATGCAACAACTACAGAGTATAACAAAAAATATATTAATTAGGGTTGAAAACGCAGATGCACAAGCGCGTAGTCAGATTGAACAATTAGTGACGGAAAAATGCGAATTGGAACAGAGATTAGATGAATTAGGGAAAACGTGTGAGTTAAGAGAAGGTTGCATCGCCTTTTTGAATCAAAGGGAGGCTGAAAATTTGCAGGTTATCACACTGCTTAAGGAGGAATTACAGGGTGCACAGGCAGCCATAATGGATTTCTAAGGCAGCCAGGCATCTACAGGAACTAGCGTGTGTGTCTGCTGTGTTAGTACAGCACACATAAAACCACCTCAGCCTCTATCTGCCGTAAGGCCCAGTTGTCATCTAAGGCAGCCTCTATCTGCCGTAAGGCCCAGTTGTTGTCATCTAAGGCAGCCAGGCATTTATAGGAGCTAGCGCGTGTGTGTCTGCTGTGTTAGTACAGCACACATAAAACCACCTCAGCCTCTCTATCTGCCATAAGGCCCTGCTATTGTCATCTAAGGCAGCCTCTATCTGCCGTAAGGCCCAGTTGTTGTCATCTAAGACAGCCAGGCATTTATAGGTGCTAGCGTGTGTGTCTGCTGTGTTAGTACAGCACACATAAAACCACCTCAGCCTCTCTATCTGCCATAAGGCCCAGTTGTTGCTCATCAAAGGCAGCCTCTATCTGCCGTAAGGCCCAGTTGTTGTCATCTAAGGCAGCCAGGCATCTACAGGAGCTAGTGTGTGTGTCTGCTGTGTTAGTACAGCACACATAAAACCACCTCAGCCTCTCTATCTGCCGTAAGGCCCAGTTGTTGTCATCTAAGGCATCCAGCCTATCTGCCGTAAGGCCCAGTTGTTGTCATCTAAGGCAGCCAGGCATCTACAGGAGCTAGCGTGTGTGTCTGCTGTGTTAGTACAGCACACATAAAACCACCTCAGCCTCTCTATCTGCCATAAGGCCCTGTTGTTGTCATCTAAGGCAGCCTCTATCTGCCGTAAGGCCCAGTTGTTGTCATCTAAGGCAGCCTCTATCTGCCGTAAGGCCCAGTTGTTGTCATCTAAGGCAGCCAGGCATTTATAGGTGCTAGCGTGTGTGTCTGCTGTGTTAGTACAGCACACATAAAACCACCTCAGCCTCTCTATCTGCCGTAAGGCCCAGTTGTTGTCATCTAAGGCAGCCTCTATCTGCCGTAAGGCCCAGTTGTTGTCATCTAAGGCAGCCAGGCATCTACAGGAGCTAGCGTGTGTGTCTGCTGTGTTAAAACAGCACACATAAAACCACCTCAGCCTCTCTATCTGCCGTAAGGCCCAGTTGTTGTCATCTAAGGCAGCCTATATCTGCCGTAAGGCCCAGTTGTTGTCATCTAAGGCAGCCTCTATCTGCCGTAAGGCCCAGTTGTTGTCATCTAAGGCAGCCAGGCATTTACAGGAGCTAGCGTGTGTGTGTGCTGTGTTAGTACAGCACACATAAAACCACCTCAGCCTCTCTATCTGCCATAAGGCCCTGCTGTTGTCATCTAAGGCAGCCTCTATCTGCTGTAAGGCCCAGTTGTTGTCATCTAAGGCAGCCTCTATCTGCCGTAAGGCCCAGTTGTTGTCATCTAATGCAGCCAGGCATCTACAGGAGCTAGTGTGTGTGTCTGCTGTGTTAGTACAGCACACATAAAACCACCTCAGCCTCTCTATCTGCCATGCCTTAAGGCCCAGTTGTTGTCATCTAAGGCACACATAAAAACCACCTCAGCCTCTATCTGCCGTAAGGCCCAGTTATTGTCATCTAAGGCAGCCTCTATCTGCCGTAAGGCCCAGTTGTTGTCATCTAAGGCAGCCTCTATCTGCCGTAAGGCCCAGTTATTGTCATCTAAGGCAGCCAGGCATCTACAGGAGCTAGCGTGTGTGTTTGCTGTTTTAGTACAGCACACATAAAACCACCTCAGCCTCTCTATCTGCCATAAGGCCCAGTTGTTGTCATCTAAGGCAGCCTCTATCTGCCGTAAGGCCCAGTTGTTGTCATCTAAGGCAGCCTCTAGCTGCCGTAAGGCCCAGTTGTTGTCATCTAAGGCAGCCTCTATCTGCCATAAGGCCCAGTTGTTGTCATCTAAGGCAGCCTCTATCTGCCGTAAGGCCCAGTTGTTGTCATCTAAGGCAGCCAGGCATCTACAGGAGCTAGCGTGTGTGTCTGCTGTGTTAGTACAGCACACATAAAACCACCTCAGTCTCTCTATCTGTCATAAGGCCCTGTTGTTGTCATCTAAGGCAGGCAGGCATTTATAGGAGCTAGCGTGTGTGTCTGCTGTGTTAGTACAGCACACATAAAACCACCTCAGCCTCTCTATCTGTCATAAGGCCATGTTGTTGTCATCTAAGGCAGCCTCTATCTGCCGTAAGGCCCAGTTGTTGTCATCTAAGGCAGCCAGGCATTTATAGGAGCTAGCGTGTGTGTCTGCTGTGTTAGTACAGCACACATAAAACCACCTCAGCCTCTCTATCTGTCATAAGGCCCTGTTGTTGTCATCTAAGGCAGCCAGGCATTTATAGGAGCTAGCGTGTGTGTCTGCTGTGTTAGTACAGCACACATAAAACAACCTCAGCCTCTCTATCTGTCATAAGGCCCTGTTGTTGTCATCTAAGGCAGGCAGGCATTTATAGGAGCTAGCGTGTGTGTCTGCTGTGTTAGTACAGCACACATAAAACCACCTCAGCCTCTCTATCTGCCATAAGGCCCTGTTGTTGGCATCTAAGGCAGCCTCTATCTGCCGTAAGGCCCAGTTGTTGTCATCTAAGGCAGCCAGGCATCTATAGGAGCTAGCGTGTGTGTCTGCTGTGTTAGTACAGCACACATAAAACCACCTCAGCCTCTCTATCTGTCAAAAGGCCCTGTTGTTGTCATCTAAGGCAGGCAGGCATTTATAGGAGCTAGCGTGTGTGTCTGCTGTGTTAGTACAGCACACATAAAACCACCTCAGCCTCTCTATCTGTCATAAGGCCCTGTTGTTGTCATCTAAGGCAGCCAGGCATTTATAGGAGCTAGCGTGTGTGTCTGCTGTGTTAGTACAGCACACATAAAACCACCTCAGCCTCTCTCTCTGCCATAAGGCCCTGTTGTTGTCATCTAAGGCAGGCAGGCATTTATAGGAGCTAGCGTGTGTGTCTGCTGTGTTAGTACAGCACACATAAAACCACCTCAGCCTCTCTATCTGCCATAAGGCCCTGTTGTTGTCATCTAAGGCAGCCTCTATCTGCCGTAAGGCCCAGTTGTTGTCATCTAAGGCAGGCAGGCATTTATAGGAGCTGGCGTGTGTGTCTGCTGTGTTAGTACAGCACACATAAAACCACCTAAGCCTCTCTATCTGTCAAAAGGCCCAGCTGTTGTCATCTAAGGCAGCCAGGCATTTATAGGAGCTAGCGTGTGTGTCTGCTGTGTTAGTACATCACACATAAAACCACCTCAGCCTCTCTATCTGCCGTAAGGCCCAGTTGTTGCTCATCAAAGGCAGCCTCTATCTGCCGTAAGGCCCAGTTGTTGTCATCTAAGGCAGCCAGGCATCTACAGGAGCTAGTGTGTGTGTCTGCTGTGTTAGTACAGCACACATAAAACCACCTCAGCCTCTCTATCTGCCGTAAGGCCCAGTTGTTGTCATCTAAGGCATCCTCTATCTGCCGTAAGGCCCAGTTGTTGTCATCTAAGGCAGCCAGGCATTTATAGGAGCTAGCGTGTGTGTCTGCTGTGTTAGTACAGCACACATAAAACCACCTCAGCCTCTCTATCTGCCATAAGGCCCTGTTGTTGTCATCTAAGGCAGCCTCTATCTGCCGTAAGGCCCAGTTGTTGTCATCTAAGGCAGCCTCTATCTGCCGTAAGGCCCAGTTGTTGTCATCTAAGGCAGCCAGGCATCTATAGGAGCTAGCGTGTGTGTCTGCTGTGTTAGTACAGCACACATAAAACCACCTCAGCCTCTCTATCTGCCGTAAAGGCCCAGTTGTTGTCATCTAAGGCAGCCTCTATCTGCCGTAAGGCCCAGTTGTTGTCATCTAAGGCAGCCAGGCATCTACAGGAGCTAGCGTGTGTGTCTGCTGTGTTAGTACAGCACACATAAAACCACCTCAGCCTCTCTATCTGCCATAAGGCCCAGTTGTTGTCATCTAAGGCAGCCTATATCTGCCGTAAGGCCCAGTTGTTGTCATCTAAGGCAGCCTCTATCTGCCGTAAGGCCCAGTTGTTGTCATCTAAGGCAGCCAGGCATCTATAGGAGCTAGCGTGTGTGTCTGCTGTGTTAGTACAGCACACATAAAACCACCTCAGCCTCTCTATCTGCCATAAGGCCCTGTTGTTGTCATCTAAGGCAGCCTCTATCTGCCGTAAGGCCCAGTTGTTGTCATCTAAGGCAGCCTCTATCTGCCGTAAGGCCCAGTTGTTGTCATCTAATGCAGCCAGGCATCTACAGGAGCTAGCATGTGTGTCTGCTGTGTTAGTACAGCACACATAAAACCACCTCAGCCTCTCTATCTGCCTTAAGGCCCAGTTGTTGTCATCTAAGGCAGCCTCTATCTGCCGTAAGGCCCAGTTGTTGTCATCTAAGGCAGCCTCTATCTGCCGTAAGGCCCAGTTGTTGTCATCTAAGGCAGCCTCTATCTGCCGTAAGGCCCAGTTGTTGTCATCTAAGGCAGCCAGGCATCTACAGGAGCTAGCGTGTGTGTTTGCTGTTTTAGTACAGCACACATAAAACCACCTCAGCCTCTCTATCTGCCGTAAGGCCCAATTGTTGTCATCTAAGGCAGCCTCTATCTGCCATAAGGCCCAGTTGTTGTCATCTAAGGCAGCCTCTATCTGCCGTAAGGCCCAGTTGTTGTCATCTAAGGCAGCCTCTATCTGCCGTAAGGCCCAGTTGTTGTCATCTAAGGCAGCCTCTATCTGCCGTAAGGCCCAGTTGTTGTCATCTAAGGCAGCCAGGCATCTACAGGAGCTAGCGTGTGTGTCTGCTGTGTTAGTACAGCACACATAAAACCACCTCAGTCTCTCTATCTGCCATAAGGCCCTGTTGTTGTCATCTAAGGCAGGCAGGCATTTATAGGAGCTAGCGTGTGTGTCTGCTGTGTTAGTACAGCACACATAAAACCACCTCAGCCTCTCTATCTGTCATAAGGCCATGTTGTTGTCATCTAAGGCAGCCTCTATCTGCCGTAAGGCCCAGTTGTTGTCATCTAAGGCAGCCAGGCATCTATAGGAGCTAGCGTGTGTGTCTGCTGTGTTAGTACAGCACACATAAAACCACCTCAGCCTCTCTATCTGCCATAAGGCCCTGTTGTTGTCATCTAAGGCAGCCTCTATCTGCCGTAAGGAGCTAGCGTGTGTGTCTGCTGTGTTAGTACAGCACACATAAAACAACCTCAGCCTCTCTATCTGCCATAAGGCCCAGTTGTTGTCATCTAAGGCAGGCAGGCATTTATAGGAGCTAGCGTGTGTGTCTGCTGTGTTAGTACAGCACACATAAAACCACCTCAGCCTCTCTATCTGCCATAAGGCCCAGTTGTTGTCATCTAAGGCAGCCTCTATCTGCCGTAAGGCCCAGTTGTTGTCATCTAAGGCAGCCAGGCATCTATAGGAGCTAGCGTGTGTGTCTGCTGTGTTAGTACAGCACACATAAAACCACCTCAGCCTCTCTATCTGTCAAAAGGCCCAGTTGTTGTCATCTAAGGCAGGCAGGCATCTATAGGAGCTAGCGTGTGTGTCTGCTGTGTTAGTACAGCACACATAAAACCACCTCAGCCTCTCTATCTGCCATAAGGCCCTGCTGTTGTCATCTAAGGCAGCCAGGCATCTATAGGAGCTAGCGTGTGTGTCTGCTGTGTTAGTACAGCACACATAAAACCACCTCAGCCTCTCTCTCTGCCATAAGGCCCAGTTGTTGTCATCTAAGGCAGCCAGGCATTTATAGGAGCTAGCGTGTGTGTGTCTGCTGTGTTAGTACAGCACACATAAAACCACCTCAGCCTCTCTATCTGCCATAAGGCCCTGTTGTTGTCATCTAAGGCAGCCTCTATCTGCCGTAAGGCCCAGTTGTTGTCATCTAAGGCAGGCAGGCATTTATAGGAGCTGGCGTGTGTGTCTGCTGTGTTAGTACAGCACACATAAAACCACCTAAGCCTCTCTATCTGTCATAAGGCCCTGCTGTTGTCATCTAAGGCAGCCAGGCATTTATAGGAGCTAGCGTGTGTGTCTGCTGTGTTAGTACATCACACATAAAACCACCTCAGCCTCTCTATCTGCCATAAGGCCCAGTTGTTGTCATCTAAGGCAGCCTCTATCTGTCCAAAGGCCCAGCTGTTGTCATCTAAGGCAGCCAGGCATCTATAGGAGCTAGCGTGTGTGTGTGCTGTGTTAGTACAGCACACATAAAACCACCTCAGCCTCTCTATCTGCCGTAAGGCCCAGTTGTTGTCACCTAAGGCAGCCTCTATCTGCGATAAGGCCCAGTTGTTGTCATCTAAGGCAGCCTCTATCTGCCATAAGGCCCAGTTGTTGTCATCTAAGGCAGCCTCTATCTGCCGTAAGGCCCAGTTGTTGTCATCTAAGGCAGCCAGGCATCTACAGGAGCTAGCGTGTATGTCTGCTGTGTTAGTACAGCACACATAAAACTACCTCAGCCTCTCTATCTGCCATAAGGCCCAGTTGTTGTCATCTAAGGCAGCCTCTATCTGCCGTAAGTCCCAGTTGTTGTCATCTAAGGCAGCCTCTATCTGCCGTAAGGCCCAGTTGTTGTCATCTAAGGCAGCCAGGCATTTATAGGAGCTAGCGTGTGTTTCTGCTGTGTTAGTACAGCACACATAAAACCACCTCAGCCTCTCTATCTGCCATAAGGCCCTGTTGTTGTCATCTAAGGCAGCCTCTATCTGCCGTAAGGCCCAGTTGTTGTCATCTAAGGCAGCCTCTATCTGCCTTAAGGCCCAGTTGTTGTCATCTAAGGCAGCCAGGCATCTACAGGAGCTAGCGTGTGTGTCTGCTGTGTTAGTACAGCACACATAAAACCACCTCAGCCTCTCTATCTGCCAAAATGCCCTGTTGTTGTCATCTAAGGCAGCCTCTATCTGCCGTAAGGCCCAGTTGTTGTCATCTAAGGCAGCCTCTATCTGCCGTAAGGCCCAGTTGTTGTCATCTAAGGCAGCCTCTATATGCCGTAAGGCCCAGTTGTTGTCATCTAAGGCAGCCAGGCATCTACAGGAGCTAGCGTGTGTGTCTGCTGTGTTAGTACAGCACACATAATACCACCTCAGCCTCTCTATCTGCCTTAAGGCCCAGTTGTTGTCATCTAAGGCAGCCTCTATCTGCCGTAAGGCCCAGTTGTTGTCATCTAAGGCAGCCTCTATCTGCCGTAAAGGCCCAGTTGTTGTCATCTAAGGCAGTCTCTATCTGCCGTAAGGCCCAGTTGTTGTCATCTAAGGCAGCCAGGCATCTACAGGAGCTAGCGTGTGTGTGTCTGCTGTTTTAGTACAGCACACATAAAACCACCTCAGCCTCTCTATCTGCCGTAAGGCCTAGTTGTTGTCATCTAAGGCAGCCTCTATCTGCCATAAGGCCCTGTTGTTGTCATCTAAGGCAGCCTCTATCTGCCATAAGGCCCAGTTGTTGTCATCTAAGGCAGCCTCTATCTGCCGTAAGGCCCAGTTGTTGTCATCTAAGGCAGCCAGGCATCTACAGGAGCTAGCGTGTGTGTCTGCTGTGTTAGTACAGCACACATAAAACCACCTCAGCCTCTCTATCTGCCGTAAAGGCCCAGTTGTTGTCATCTAAGGCAGCCTCTATCTGCCGTAAGGCCCAGTTGTTGTCATCTAAGGCAGCCTCTATCTTCCTTAAGGCCCAGTTGTTGTCATCTAAGGCAGCCAGGCATCTCCAGGAGCTAGGGCGTGTGTCTGCTGTGTTAGTACAGCACACATAAAACCACCTCAGCCTCACTATCTGCCATAAGGCCCTGTTGTTGTCATCTAAGACAGCCTCTATCTGCCGTAAGACCCAATTGTTTTCATCTAAGGCAGCCTCTATCTGCCGTAAGGCTCAGTTGTTGTCATCTAAGGCAGCCTCTATCTGCCGTAAGGCCCTGTTACTGTCATCTAAGGCAGCCATCTGCAGGAGTTAGTGTGTGTGCTGTGTGACTCCAGCACAATATACACTACCCACTACAATGCCTGGAAGACTGCCAAGGAGAGGCAGACAGTCCAGAGGCAAGAACAGAGGGCAAGCAGGCTCTGTGTCTAGAGACAACGGTGCTGGTCGTGGACGTGGACGTGGTCGTGCATCGTCATCAGCACGTGGCTATGGGACACGCTTGTCCTTGTTTTCGGCATCTGGACATGTTGAGCCGCATCATGCCGAAGGCTTGGTAGAATGGATGACCAAGCCCTCCTCATCCTCCTCATCCTCTCTCACCCAGGCTCAGGGTACTGGCAAAGCAGCTGCCAATGCATACTCAATGGCATCATCAGGCACCCCTTCCCTAGACCCACCATTTCCTCCTGAGGAGTCCCCCGAACTGGTTGAGCACAGTGTTGGGTACATGCTCCAGGAGGATGCCCAACGTTTTGAAGGCTCGGATGATGATACCCAGCTAGAGGAAGGCAGTAGCGTGAGCGCAGAGAGAGGGGATGCTCAAGGACAGCAATCTGGCAGTCATGTTCCACCAGCTGCAGCTTACTGCCAGGTTTGCTCCAGTGGTGAAGAGGGAGGGGATGATGAGGTCATTGACTCCACGTGGGTGCCAGAAGGGAGAGAGGAGGAGGAGGAGGTGGCACATGTCCAAGGAGGCAGGATGCCCTCCGGAGGCCAGCTAGAGGCCAGCACACCAACTGAATCACACCGCAGAGCTCCGCCTGTGCAGGGCGGAGCCTCTGCACGTTATGACAAAAGTTCTTTGGTGTGGGCCTTTTTTGAGACGAGTGCATCAGATCGCACCACTGCTATTTGCAACATATGTCTCAAGCGTATCTCGCGTGGCCAAAACATCAGCCGCTTGGGCACCACAAGCATGACCAGACATATGTCGACCTGCCATGCAGCTCGTTGGCAAGCGCACATTAAAGACCCACACTAAAGAACAAAGCGGACCTCTCCTTGCTCCTCATCAGCTGGGATCTCCAACCCCACTATATCTTCAGTCCTCTCTGAAAGCTGCACTGAGAGGAATGAAGGTGTAGAATTAGGTGTGTCACAGCCAAGTACTTGCGGGCACTCTGTTAGCAGTACACCAACGTCCGATTCTACCAGGCAAATTTCCCTGCCCTAGCTGCTGGACCGTCAAAAGAAGTTTACTCCCAGCCATCCACATGCCCAGCGGTTGAATGCTAGCTTGGCTAAATTGCTAGCACTTCAACTGCTGCCTTTTCAGTTAGTAGACTCGGCCCCCTTCCGTGAGTTTGTTCAATGTGCGGTTCCTCAGTGGCAGGTTCCCAAATGCCACTTTTTCTCATGGTAGGGGATTCCGGCTCTCTACCGGCATGTGGAAGGCAATGTCCATGCATCGCTGGACAGGGCGGTCAGCGGTAAGGTGCATATTACCGCTGGCTCATGGTCCAGCAGGCATGGTCAGGGACGTTACCTGTCTTTCACGGCCCATTGGGTCACTGTTTTGGCAGCTGGGAGGGATGCAGGACAAGGTGCAGTAGTGTTGGAGGTTGTTCCGCCACCACGCCTCCAAAATGCTACTACTGGTTGTGACACACCTCTCTCCTCCACCCCCTCCACTTCTTCTTCCTCCATGGCCTCTTCAAGTGCTCTGTCCTCGGAACCAGCGGTGCTCCGTAGGCGTACAAGGGGCTACGCAAGTACGCAGGCAAAAAGATGCCATGCCGTGCTTGCGCTGGTGTGTTTGGGGGACAGGAGCCACACTGGGGCAGAGGTTCTGGCAGCTCTGCAGGGGCAGGCCGAGAGGTGGTTGACGCCACACCTGCTTAAGCCAGGAATGGTGATTTCTGACAATGGCACCAACCTCCTCTCTGTCCTGCGACAGGGACAGCTGACCCATGTGCCCTGTATGGCTCACGTCCTCAACCTGGTGGTGCAGCGGTTCTTGGGCAGGTACCCAGGCTTACAGGATGTCCTGAGGCAGGCCAGGAAAGTCTGTGTGCATTTCTCCCGATCGTATAATGCCAGTGCTCGGCTGGCTGAGCTGCAAAAGGAGTTGAATCTGCCCAAGAACCGCCTTATATGTGACATGCCCACCAGGTGGAACTCAACGTTGGCCATGCTGCAGCGACTGCGCACGCAGCAGAGGGCCATCAATGAGTACCTGTGCGACTACGGCACCAGGACAGGGTCAGGGGAGCTTGGATTTTTTTCCCCACGCTAGTGGAGCATGATCAGGGATGCATGCACTGTCCTGTCACCATTTGAGGAGGCCACGAGGATGGTGAGCAGTGACAGTGCATGCATCAGTGACACTGTACCTCGTGTCCACCTGTTGGAGCATATGCTGCGTGGGATAATGGACAGGGCACTTGAGGCAGAACAGAGGCAGGAAGAGGAGGACTTCCTTGCCTCTCAAGGCCCCCTTTATCCAGACAGTGTTCCTTCTCTCCCACCCATCACACAGGAAGAGGATGAGGAGGAGGAGGAGGATTGTGTGAGCATGGAGGTGGAGCCTGGCACTCAGCAGCAGCAGCAGCAGCAGCAGCAGTCTTTTAGGGATGATTTACAGTCCCAACAAACCAGGGGACTTGTACGTGGCTGGGAGGAGGTGGCTGCCGATCATGTCGTCCTCAGTGACCCAGAAGACTCCGGACCGAATGCCTCAGCTAACCTACGTTGCATGGCCTCCCTGATCCTGCAAAGCCTGCGGAAGGATCCTCGTATTCTTCGGATCAAGGAGAGGGACCATTACTGGCTGGCCACTCTCCTTGATCCAAGGTACAAGGGTAAGGTTGCAGACCTTATCTTGCCGTCGCAGAGGGAGCAGAGGATGAGACATCTCAGGGAGGCCTTGCAGAAAGGTCTGTGCAACGTGTTCCCAGAGACTGGGAGGTTACAAACTCCTGGTCCTGGACGACGAGTTGCTGAGGCTTCGGTCAGTAGCAGAAGGTAGAGCGGTGGGGAAGGTGGACGTCTGACCGATGCGTTAAGACAATTTTTTTAGTCCGCAGCCCCAAGGTATGATCGGTTCCAGCAACCATCGCCAGCGTCTGATATACATGGTGCAGGAATACCTAGGGGCAAGGTCAGACTTGGACACCTTTCCCACCGAAAATCCTCTGGCTTACTGGGTCTTGAGGATGGATCACTGGCCAGAGCTTGCACAGTATGCAATTGAGCTACTGGCCTGTCCTGCATCCAGCGTTCTTTCCGAACGCACATTCAGTGCTGCTGGAGGCTTTGTCACCGATCACAGGGTGCGCCTGTCCACCGACTCGGTTGATCGACTGACCTTCATAAAGATGAATCAGTCTGGATAACTACCAGCTACCAGGCACCTGAAGCTGATATTACTGAATAATTTATAATGTCACATCCCTTCAAGACTGCCTATGCTGATGCTGAGTGACTGTCCTGTTATGTTCAAATCCAAACAAAAGTCCATAAACTGTTACTTGTAGTGATAATGTTTCAAAAAGTGACAGAAAAGTAATTGAAAAATCCTGAAGCAAATAAAGTTTTGAAGTGTCTTTAAACAAAGTTCTTGAAGTGACTTGAAAAAATATCTTCCACCACACCACCTGTGTTCAGTGCTACCGCACCCTAAGGAAACGCACTCACCAGCAGTATATGCCTTGCACTCTCATGCTCGGCCAACTCGCTAAATAGCTCCACATGGGTCACAGATGGATCCAGACAGAATGTTAGATAGTTGCACTCCACATACAAGGAAAAAAGAGATGCTTCCAATAGTGAAGTAGAGTAAACCATTTATTTCAACAGCACACAAAATTCCTCAACCATTGTACTCACATCCTTCATATAAAAATAAGGCACTTCAGCATAATCTTTTCAACAGGAAACAAGGCCCCAGCAGTGGTGACCCGATATATTATGGTCTCGGCAGACCCGGCGTTAATACCAATAGACATGGGAACTGTCAAAAAATTGTTTCGTTTCGTTTCGTCCCGTTTCGTATATAAAAAAATTCGTAATTCGTAATTCGTGTACGAAATTCCGTTCGAATTCGTACGAAATACGAAATTCGGACGAATCGTAATTTTTTTTACGAATCGTTAGTAAAGTTACGAATCGTTACGAATCGTTACGAATCGTTACGAATCGTTAACGCGGCTAATGCATTGTTGGTTCTCATAACACAGAGAACAATTCGAATCCAACTACAAATATCGAATTTCAATTTCAAGTTACGAATCGTTACGAATCGTTATAAATAGTTACGAATCGTTACGAATCGTTATGAATAGTTACGAATCGTTAGTAAATCCAACTACCAATATCGAATTTCAACTAATTTGAACGAAATTATTATAGCAGATATAACGAATGAATTCGAATGAATTCTAATGAATTCGAATGACAAAGTGTCATTTTTGCAGAAAAAAAAAAAGCGTAGGGGTCCCCCCAAATTCAATAACCAGGCCCTTCAGGTCTGGTATGGATATTAAGGGGGACCCCAGCCAAAAAAAAAAAAAAAAAATGGCGTGGGGTCCCCCCCAAATATCCATACCAGAAACTTCAGGTCTGGGATGGATTTTAAGGGGAACCCCGGCCAAAAAAAAAAATAAAAAAATGGCGTGGGGTCCCCCTCAAAATCCATACCAGACCCTTTATCCGAGCACGCAACCTGGCAGGCCGCAGGAAAGGAGGGGGGGACGAGAGCGGCCCCCCCTCCCGCCTGAACCGTACCAGGCCACATGCCCTCAACATTGGGAGGGTGCTTTGGGGTCCCCCCCAAAGCACCTTGTCCCCATGTTGATGAGGACAAGGGCCTCATCCCCACAACCCTGGCCGGTGGTTGTGGGGGTCTGCGGGCGGGGGGGGCTTATCGGAATCTGGAAGCCCCCTTTAACAAGGGGACCCCCAGATCCCGGCCCCCCCCCTGTGTGAAATGGTAAGGGGGTACAAAAGTACCCCTACCATTTCACCAAAAAAGGTGACAAAATGGTAAAAATGACAGGAGACGGTCTTTGACAATTCCTTTATTAAATTCTTCTTTCTTCTTTCTTCTGGTCTTCCTTCTTCATCTTCTCCTTCCGGCATCTTCTTCCATCTTCTTCTTCCTTCGATTCGCTTCTTCTTCCTCCGGTCTTCTCGTCCTTCTCGTCCGGCGTCGTCCTTCTCGTCCGGCATCGTCGTCTCTTCTCGCAGGCCGCTCCTCGCAATGGGAGGCTCCCGCTCTGTGAGGCTCCGCTCCGGGTGACAGGTCTTTTATAACGAAGGCACCTGGTGACCCCGCCCCCTCTGACGCACGGGGACGTCATGTGGAATTCCCGAGGGCTTTCCCCCTGACGTCAGAGGGGGGGCGGGGGTCACCAGGTGCCTTCGGTATACAAGACCTGTCACCCGGAGCGGAGCCTCACAGAGCGGGAGCCTCCCATTGCGAGGAGCGGCCTGCGAGAAGAGACGACGATGCCGGACGAGAAGGACGACGCCGGACGAGAAGGACGAGAAGACCGGAGGAAGAAGAAGCGAATCGAAGGAAGAAGACGATGGAAGAAGATGCCGGAAGGAGAAGATGAAGAAAGGAGAAGATGAAGAAAGAAGAAAGAAGATTTTAATAAAGGAATTGTCAAAGACCGTCTCCTGTCATTTTTACCATTTTTGCCACTTTTTTTGGTGAAATGGTAGGGGTACTTTTGTACCCCCTTACCATTTCACACAGGGGGGGGGGGGGGGGGATCTGGGGGTCCCCTTGTTAAAGGGGGCTTCCAGATTCCGATAAGCCCCCCGCCCGCAGACCCCCACAACCACCGGGCACGGTTGTGGGGATGAGGCCCTTGTCCTCATCAACATGGGGACAAGGTGCTTTGGGGGGGACCCCAAAGCACCCTCCCAATGTTGAGGGCATGTGGCCTGGTACGGTTCAGGCGGGAGGGGGGGCCGCTCTCGTCCCCCCCTCCTTTCCTGCGGCCTGCCAGGTTGCGTGCTCGGATAAAGGGTCTGGTATGGATTTTATGGGGGACCCCACGCCATTTTTTTTGGCTAGGGTTCCCCTTAAAATCCATCCCAGACCTCAAGGGTCTGGTATGGATTTTGAGGGGGACCCTACGCCATTTTTTTTTTTTTTTGGGGGGTCCCCCTTAATATCCATCCCAGACCTGAAGGGCCTGGTTATTGAATTTGGGGGGACCCCTACGCTTTTTTTTTATCAATGACTTCAATGAATGACAGTTCTCTGTATTACGGATCCAACAATTCATTTGCCGGCAAATAGCTGCGACTCGTGATTTTAAATAGTTTTTTTTTTCCTGCAAAAATGACACATTGTACAGAGACAGTTCTCTATATTAGATATACTGAATCTCGAATCATTCGAAGCATTCGTTATATCCGCTATTATAATTTCTTTCATGTTAGTTGAAATTACATATTTGTTAGTTACAATACAACATTCGAATTGTTCTCTGTATTACGGGAATCGGCAATTAGCCGCGAGTGATTTTAAATGTCTTTTTTTCCTGCAAAAATGACACATTGTACAGAGAGAGTTCTAAACACGGGAAACATGCCCCCTTCTATATACTATATACTCTATAGTATGCCTATGAAGGGGGTCATGTTTCCCGTGTTTAGAACTCTCTCTGTACAATGTGTCATTTTTGCAGGAAAAAAAGACATTTAAAATCACTCGCGGCTAATTGCCGATTCCCGCAATACAGAGAACAATTCGAATGTTGTATTGTAACTAACAAATATGTAATTTCAACTAACATGAAAGAAATTATAATAGCGGATATAACGAATGCTTCGAATGATTCGAGATTCAGTATATCTAATATAGAGAACTGTTCCTGCACAGTGTCATTTTTGCAGGAAAAAAAAACTATTTAAAATCACGAGTCGCAGCTATTTGCCGGCAAATGAATTGTTGGATCCGTAATACAGAGAACTGTCATTCATTGAAGTCATTGATAAAAAAAAAGCGTAGGGGTCCCCCCAAATTCAATAACCAGGCCCTTCAGGTCTGGGATGGATATTAAGGGGGACCCCAGCCAAAAAAAAAAAATTGCGTAGGGTCCCCCTCAAAATCCATACCAGACCCTTGAGGTCTGGGATGGATTTTAAGGGGAACCCTAGCCAAAAAAAATGGCGTGGGGTCCCCCATAAAATCCATACCAGACCCTTTATCCGAGCACGCAACCTGGCAGGCCGCAGGAAAGGAGGGGGGGACGAGAGCGGCCCCCCCTCCCGCCTGAACCGTACCAGGCCACATGCCCTCAACATTGGGAGGGTGCTTTGGGGTCCCCCCCAAAGCACCTTGTCCCCATGTTGATGAGGACAAGGGCCTCATCCCCACAACCCGTGCCCGGTGGTTGTGGGGGTCTGCGGGCGGGGGGCTTATCGGAATCTGGAAGCCCCCTTTAACAAGGGGACCCCCAGATCCCGGCCCCCCCCCCTGTGTGAAATGGTAAGGGGGTACAAAAGTACCCCTACCATTTCACCAAAAAAGTGGCAAAAATGGTAAAAATGACAGGAGACGGTCTTTGACAATTCCTTTATTAAAATCTTCTTTCTTCTTCTTCTTCCTTTTTCTTCATCTTCTCCTTCCGGCATCTTCTTCCATCTTCTTCTTCCTTCGATTCGCTTCTTCTTCCTCCGGTCTTCTCGTCCTTCTCGTCCGGCGTCGTCCTTCTCGTCCGGCATCGTCGTCTCTTCTCGCAGGCCGCTCCTCGCAATGGGAGGCTCCCGCTCTGTGAGGCTCCGCTCCGGGTGACAGGTCTTGTATAACGAAGGCACCTGGTGACCCCGCCCCCCCTCTGACGTCATGGGGAAAGCCATAGGGAATTCCACATGACGTCCCCGTGCGTCAGAGGGGGCGGGGTCACCAGGTGCCTTCGTTATAAAAGACCTGTCACCCGGAGCGGAGCCTCACAGAGCGGGAGCCTCCCATTGCGAGGAGCGGCCTGCGAGAAGAGACGACGATGCCGGACGAGAAGGACGACGCCGGACGAGAAGGACGAGAAGACCGGAGGAAGAAGAAGCGAATCGAAGGAAGAAGAAGATGGAAGAAGATGACGGAAGGAGAAGATGAAGAAAGGAAGAAGGAAGAGCAGAAGAAATAAGAAGAAAGAAGATTTTAATAAAGGAATTGTCAAAGACCGTCTCCTGTCATTTTTACCATTTTTGCCACTTTTTTGGTGAAATGGTAGGGGTACTTTTGTACCCCCTTACCATTTCACACAGGGGGGGGGCCGGGATCTGGGGGTCCCCTTGTTAAAGGGGGCTTCCAGATTCCGATAAGCCCCCCGCCCGCAGACCCCCACAACCACCGGGCACGGTTGTGGGGATGAGGCCCTTGTCCTCATCAACATGGGGACAAGGTGCTTTGGGGGGGACCCCAAAGCACCCTCCCAATGTTGAGGGCATGTGGCCTGGTACGGTTCAGGCGGGAGGGGGGGCCGCTCTCGTCCCCCCCTCCTTTCCTGCGGCCTGCCAGGTTGCGTGCTCGGATAAAGGGTCTGGTATGGATTTTGAGGGGGACCCCCACGCCATTTTTTTTTTTTTTTTTTTGGCCGGGGTTCCCCTTAAAATCCATCCCAGACCTGAAGGGTCTGGTATGGATATTTGGGGGGGACCCCACGCCATTTTTTTTTTTTTTTTTTTGGCTGGGGTCCCCCTTAATATCCATACCAGACCTGAAGGGCCTGGTTATTGAATTTGGGGGGACCCCTACGCTTTTTTTTTTTTTTTTATATCAATGAATGACTGTTTTTTAAATAGCTTTTTTTTCTGCAAAAATGACACTTTGTCATTCGAATTCATTCGAATTCATTCGAATTAATTCGAATTCATTCGAATTCATTCGTTATATCTGCTATAATAATTTCGTTTGAATTAGTTGAAATTTGATATTGGTAGTTGGATTCGAATAATTTGGAGCTGAAATTCGTAAACGGAATTTTTCCTGCAAAAATGACACTTTGTCATTCGAATTCATTCGAATCCATTCGAATTCATTCGAATTCATTCGAATTCATTCGAATCATTCGGCGACGAAATTCGTAAACGGAATTTCGTATTCCGTACGGAATTCGTAAAAAAAAAAATTCGTACTACAGATTCGTAAATTCGTACGAATTTCGAAAAATTCGTACGAATTACGAATTCGTACGAAACGAATCGCACATGTCTACAGTACCTACAATGTATGAGGGTACCGGTACCGGCGAAATGTCTGGGTATGGTTACATGGCAACTGTGAGGAGCATTTAACATTCAACGTTCCAGTTACTGGGTGTGCTGTGCCGTGTGAAGTGAAGTGAAGTGAAAGAGAAAGGAGACAGCGTGGAGGGTGAGGAATATTGGTATTAACGCCGGGTCCGCCGAGACCATAATATATCGGGTCACCACTGCTGGGTCCTTGTTTCCTGTTGAAAAGATTATGCTGAAGTGCCTTATTTTTATATGAAGGATGTGAGTACAATGGTTGAGGAATTTTGTGTGCTGTTGAAATAAATGGTTTACTCTACTTCACTATTGGAAGCATCTCTTTTTTCCTTGTATGTGGAGTGCAACTATCTAACATTCTGTCTGGATCCATCTGTGACCCATGTGGAGCTATTTAGCGAGTTGGCCGAGCATGAGAGTGCAAGGCATATACTGCTGGTGAGTGCGTTTCCTTAGGGTGCGGTAGCACTGAACACAGGTGGTGTGGTGGAAGATATTTTTTCAAGTCACTTCAAGAACTTTGTTTAAAGACACTTCAAAACTTTATTTGCTTCAGGATTTTTCAATTACTTTTCTGTCACTTTTTGAAACATTATCACTACAAGTAACAGTTTATGGACTTTTGTTTGGATTTGTTTTCCTTATTTGGACACCTGCAAGAAATATATAATCACACTTCACTTTAATTTTTCACTTTATGTATATAGGTGATTAATTGTGTTGTTGTTTTTTTTTAGCACTGTTTATACAGGGTGATTATTGTTCAGTATTGTCTACACAGGTTAAATATTTGGTTTATTCACAGACACTGTGATTATTAGCGCTGCTGTTTTATTCATTTAAAATCACTTTACATCATTTATCTATTTAAGTAGCTGCTTAGTTTATTTTTATACACATAGGTGTTTTAATAAATTTTTCTTTGTGCGCAGTGGTGGTGTGGAATAGTAGGAGGGCGAACGATTTTCATACCAGTTTATTTTGTCCTGTTATGTTGACTGACTATCCTCTTCCTCCTCAATGATCCTGATGATATCTTGGAAGAACATTTTTGTTTCTGGGTGCCACCACCAGTGGCTAAGGCCCAATTTTTCAGCCCTGTTTAACAGGGGCGTGTAATTACAATTTTTAGGCAATGCTTTGCAACAGGTCTGACTACTGTGCTCAGAGTACAGTATCTGTGAGGGGTTGCAGTGTTGTGGCACCAGCACCAGTGCCTAAGGCACAATTTTTCAGCCCCTGTTTAACAGGGGTGTGTAATTACATTTTTTTAAGCAATGCTTCGCAACAGGTCTGACTGCTGTGCTCCAAGTACAGTATCTGTGAGGGGTTGCAGTGTTGTGGCACCAGCACCGGTGCCTAAGGCACAATTTTTCAGCCCCTGTGTAACAGGGGCGTGTAATTACAATTTTTTAAGCAATGCTTCACAACAGGTCTGACTGCTGTGCTCCAAGTACAGTGTCTGTGAGGGGTTCCTGTGTTGTGGCACCAGCACCAGTGCCTAAGGCACAATTTTTCAGCCCCTGTTTAACAGGGGCGTGTAATTACAATTTTTTATGCAATGCTTCGCAACAGTTCTGACTGCTGTGCTCCAAGTACAGTATCTGTGAGGGGTTGCAGTGCTGTGGCACCAGTGCCTAAGGCACAATTTTTCAGCCCCTGTTTAACAGGGGCGTGTAATTACAATTTTTTTAAGCAATGCTTTGCAACAGGTCTGACTGCTGTGCTCCAAGTACAGTATCTGTGAGGGGTTGCAGTGTTGTCACACCAGCACCAGTGCCTAAGGCCCAATTTTTCTGCCCTGTTCAACAGGTGCATGCATTTACAAATCTTGATCTAATAATTCACAGCAGGGCCAATTCCTGTGCCCACCAAGAGTAACTGTGAGGGCTTACAGTGTTGTGACAACACCAACATCTAATGGGGCAAATTTCTGCAGAGTATATACGGCAGGCCCCTACTTTCAAACATCCAACTTACAAACGACTCCTACTTGCAAACGGAAGGAGAAAACAGGAAGTGAGAGGAAATCTACCCCTAGGAAGGGAAATTCTATCCTCTTAGATTTAATTTGGGAAAAAGGTATCTCCTCTCTACTGATGCTTTATCACCAATCCTTGTTTCAATAAAAAAAAACACTTTTTCAAAAACATTTGTCATTGGGATGGAAAGTGAGGTGAAATGTTCCGAACAGGTGCACAGACAGCAAAACAAATGTTACAGGGGTGATAACCCTTCCCTATGTTCTCCAAAAAGCTTAAAAATAGTTTTTTTTTGGATGGAGCTACACTTAAAAATGTTCCTGTTAAGATTCTACTTAAGAACATACCTACAGTCCCTGTCTTGTTTGCACCGCCTGTATACTGCTGTTCAGAGTATATAGGGTTGTAGGTATAGGGTTTTATTTTGGGTGCAGGGTTCCCCTTAATATCCATACAAGACCCAAAGGGGCTGGGGTGGGGTGGGGGGGGGGGGCCCCTTGATGGGGTAGCCATGCCATTTTTTCTCAAAGATTTTTAGCCATATTGCCAGGACAAGACATGACATTAAAGCCACAAGCTGTTTTAAATGGCTTCTTTTTTTCCTTTACAAATGTAATTTTGTGCAGGGACAGTTCTAAACACGGGAAACACATGCCACTTCACAGGCATATTTTAGACACCCCCCAGGTACCATATTTAAAGGAATATTTTACTTTTTATTTTCACTTTATGCATCATTAAAATGACTGCTCCCGAAAAAACGTCAGTTTTTAAAACTTCTTTTTGCATTGATATATGTCCCCTGGGGCAGGACCTGGGTCCCCAAACCTGTTTTATGACATTAACATGTATATTGGGCATTATAATTAGCATTTTTGATTTCGAACGTTCGTGTCCATTGTAACGAATAGGGTTCGAAAATTCGCACAAACTTTCGGTCCTGGTGCGTACCGAACCCGGGGGTGTTCGGCTCATCCCTACTCAACACTAAAGGATGTCAGCGGTCCCTAACTCTGGAGGTCACCATTGGGCCTCAAGGGCCCCGGGACTTTGCTACATAAGTGTTACTTGTATTTACTATCACACTGACCCAGGCGCCCTCTTTCTTCTGTTTTTGTTTGTGTCTGAAGAAAAAGGTTCCTGCACTATGTTTTTTTTTTTTTGTAACTCAATTTTATTAAAGATTTTACATAAAGAGCAGGTTACAAAGCAAACATTGAATAACGTACAGTTAAACAGGTGATAGTCAGAGTATCACAGCAATGAGGAGTCTACCTAAAGTTGGGAGCTAGCTAAGTGGAAGTTTATTCATGGGGGGTATGCATTTAGGGTGTTTGAGCCAAAGGTTCCAGTTCGTTTGAAATCTAGGTAGTTGTAAGTAGGCTTTGGCGTGCATAAATTCCATCAAACAGTGGTTGTTTAAGAGGGCAGTTATTTCCATTATAGAGGGGGGGTTGGGAGATTTCCAATTTTTGGCAATAGCCAGTCTCGTTGCAATAAAGACATGGGAGACGATCGTGCGTGAAGAGCAAGGCCACAATTCCATGTCTAGGCCTAACAGTACCATTTGCGGAGTTAGTGGTACAGGATTCGGTAGAATGGAAAGAAGGAGTTTGGAGAGCACAGTCCACAACGTGGCGAGGATTGGGCAGTCCCACCATATGTGGAATGGGGTTCCAGGGGATCCACAATTTCTCCAGCAGAGGTTAGTTGAATTAGGGTAGATCCGGGCAAGTCTGGATGGAGTAAGGTACCAGTTGTGGAATAATTTTTGCACAGTTTCCCAGTGGAGGAGACATCTGGAGACTTTCAGGGGCGTCTGTAGTGCGCAATGCCACTGTTGGAGAGTGTAGGAACTTTGTAATGTGTGCTCCCATTTTAGCATTGTCGGTGACTTAGAAGTGTGGTCGGTGCTAGTAAGCACTTTATAGCAAAAGGAGATTCCACGTTTTCCAGTTGGGAGGAGGTTGAAGAATGTGGTTACATGCCATGGTAATAGGTCATCAGTCCATTGTACTTTAGAGAGGATCGAGCGTATTCTGAGGTATTTGAAAAAATCTTTGTGTCCAATGTGGTAAGCAGTTTGTAGTTTTTGGAAGGACATGAGAATGGAGCCTTGGTATAGGATACCAATGTTGGAGACACCTTTGCTGATCCATGTAGAGATATCAAGGTTGGGTGTGAGAATGTGGAGGGCTTCCAACGGTATTAGCTTGAGTAGACGTAGTGGTGTACCTTTAGAGGATTGTATGGTGGCTTTCCATATCCTGACGGTAGCGTTAACAGTGTCAAGGTATGAGTGAGTTCCTGGATGTTGCAGGAGGAGGGCGCATAGAGTTAGTTTAGGATGGGACATAAGGGCTGCTTTTTCTATTTGGAGCCAGGTGGTTTGTTGCATAGGGTTCCACCAGACTCTGGCTTGATCGAGTATGGTTGCTTTGTAATAGGCTAATAAGTCTGGTGCTCCCATCCCTCCTAATGTGACTGGTTTACACAGTGTGCTGCTTTTGAGACGGGAATGTTTTCCGTTCCATATGAAGTTTATGAGCATAGATTGTAACTGCAACAATTGTTGTTTGAGAAAGGGTATCGGCAGAGTCCGGAATGTATACAAGGCATGGGGTAAAAGATACATTTTGGCAAGAGCAATTCTTCCTGCCCATGAGGCAGTAGTATGTCTGAGGTCCTGCACAGTTTTCTGGAGCTTGGTTACAAGATTATTGAAATTGGTGGAGCGTAAGTGGGTTGAGGGTGCGGTTAACTGTATGCCTAGATACGTGAGCGTAGAGTTGGGGGCCCACGAGAAAGACGTGTTGTTGGTAATATCAGTTTTGGTGCGTTGGTTTAGTCCTATACTGAGCATGCTAGATTTGGAAAAGTTAATTTTATACAGTGAGGCCTTGCTGAAGGTGTCTAAAGTGTGATGAAGAGCTGGGAGTGAGTTAGTAGGGTCAGTCAGGGAGATGATGACATCGTCAGCGTAGAGACCTATCTTGTGATGTGCACCAGCGGTGGATATCCCCGAAATAAGTGGGTTGTGTCTAATTGATTGGGCTAGGGGTTCCATGACAAGGGCGAAAATCAAGGGTGAGAGTGGGCACCCCTGACGTGTCCCATTAGAGATGTGGAAGGGATCTGAGAGTAGACCGGAAGTCATTACTCTAGCGCTGGGCGAGGAGTAGAGGGAGAGTATAGCTTGCAGTATGGTCCCTGAGAAACCAAATTTCTGAAGGACTGCCTGTAGGTAGGACCAATCCACTCTATCAAACGCCTTCTCTGCATCAAGAGAGATGAGCAGAGAAGGCGTTCGATGATGTTCCACCCATTGTATCAGGTCAATGAACCTGCGGGTACCGTCCGATGCTTGTCTGCCAGCCACAAAACCCACTTGGTCAATATGCACAAGTTGTGGGATAATGTCTGAAAGTCGCGTGGCCAAAATTTTGGCATATAGCTTGGTGTCAGTGTTCAGCAGGGAAATGGGTCTGTAGCTGGCAGGCTCATCGGCCGGTTTGCCCGGTTTGGGAATAGTGACAATAGTGGCTCGGAGGGATTCCGGTGGTATGGAACCAGTACTGGCAGTGAAGTTGAAGGAGCGGCACAGGTGGGGGATGAGGAGCTTAGAGAATGTTTTATAGTACTCATTGCAGAACCCATCAGGGCCTGGAGCTTTATGAAGTGGTAGGGCGGCAATGGCTGATTCCACTTCCGTAAGGGAGAATGGGGTGGAAAGTTGGTGCAATTGGTCTTGTGAGAGTGAAGGGAGATGTATGTCTTTGAGGAAGTTAGTAATGTCGGTAGAAGAGGGTGGTGAAGCAAGGTTGGAGCTGGTAAGGTTGTATAGTTTAGAGTAGTAAAGACTGAATTGGTCTGCAATGTCTTTAGGGTTGGCGTGTTTAATGCCGCGGTTATCAGTAAGGTACGGAATCCTAGTTTGTACGAGTTTGCGTTTAAGTTGTCTAGCTAGATATGCTCCAGGTTTGTTGTGTTGGGAGTAGGATTGTAAGCGGAGACGTTTAAGGTGGAAATCAAAGTTTGCGTGTAGGTGGTCACTGAGGGCTTGTCTAGCTGTGTGCAGTTCAGAGCTGAGTATAGGGGAAGGTTGAGGCTTGTTGGCTCGCTCAAGTAAGCGTATTTGTTCTAGGAGTTTGTTCGTGGTTGCATTGTATTGTTTTTTCCCGTGGGTTCCCAACTTAATCAGGAGGCCTCTAATGCAAGCCTTATGGGCGTTCCATAGTGTAGTGGGGTTGTCTACAGATCCGGTGTTGGTTGTGAAGTAGTGCTGGAGTTCGGACAAAATCTGTTTTTGATATAAGGGACGTGTGATTATGGAGGTGTTGAGCCTCCAGGTGGTGAAGTTTTTAGTGGCAGGTGCTGGAAATAGTGTCATTGATATGGGTGCGTGGTCAGACCACGTAATAAGTCCAATTTTAGACTCCTGTACCATTTGCAGGGTATGTTTGTCAGTCAAAAAGAGATCTATCCGAGAGTAAGTGTTTTGAGTGTGTGAGAAAAAGGTGTAATCTCTTTCAGAGCCGTGGAGGCATCTCCAGGGGTCGTACAAGTCTTCCGAGTGGAGTAGGGAGGAGAGTGAGGTAGAACGTTTACGGGTAGGATTAGAAGTGTCTAGCGAGGCATCAACAATTTGGTTGAAGTCACCGCAGATAATTAAGGGGCCCTGTCTGAAAGGTTCCAGTTTAGTTAGCAGGGACTTGTAGAAGTGGTGTTGTTTGGTGTTAGGGGAGTAAATGCTGGCGATAGTGACGTTCCGATTATTGATAATGGCATTCAAAATTATGAATCTACCTTCAGGGTCTATCTCAGAGTGGAGCGGCTGGAATGAAACAGTGGAGCGTAAAGCAATCATAACTCCTGCTTTTTTTTTTGCGGAGTTGGCAAAGTAATAGTGTGGATATAGTTTATGGGAGCATGAGGGGAGTTTGCTGGAGGCAAAGTGAGTTTCCTGTACACACAGTATGTCAGAGGTGAGGGCTAAAGCTTCTTTCCATAGTACATTTCGTTTGTAAGGGGAGTTTAAGCCTTTGGCATTAATGGAGGTGATGGTGAATGACATGTTGGGCAGTGACTAGTGTGGGGGGGGGGGGTATAGGAATACCGCAGCAAATTAACGTGCAGTAGTGCGCAGAGGTGGGGGTAGACCAATGCTGGTGTTATACAATAAGTAAAGTGGAGCCAACGATTTAAGGCAACTGAGTGAAGAGTGCGCTAATAAGCATAAGCTATGAAAAACAAATTAAAATTATAAACGTAAAGGATATAACTAAGAAATTTCAAAGTGCGTGGCACTTTCCTTTCACTGGGGGAAGAGTGAAGAGCGTAACAGGTGGTGTGCTCATTAGGGACATCGTTGAAGTGTGTAATCGCAGAATCATCATAGTAAAGGTTTCAGTGTGCACCCGATGGTCGGGGTTAGAGGAGGTGGAGGAAGTCCTTACTTGCGAGTGGTATTAGGAGCATAATGCCTGGGATCCTGGGCGAACGTTGAGGGTCTTTGAAGTAGGGGTTCAGGTGGAGGTGAGGAGATTAGGCCCCAGTTGAGCATGCGTTTGATTCCATCTTTTGGAGTCAGGATATTGGTGTTCTGGTTCTGGTATGTGACCACTAGTTTAGTGGGGAAGCCCCATTTGTATGGGATGTTGTGCTTCCGAAGAGTAGTGGTGGTCAGGGAAAATGTTCTCCTTTTTTGAGCGGTAGCAGCAGATATGTCTGTGTACAGGGACACAGTAGAGTAGGGGTCAAGTAGCGGAGAGGTGGATCTGGCAGCCGCCATGATCTTTTCTTTCACTTGAATGCGGGCTAGGATGTCTCTAGGTACCGAGGCAGGGAGGTGACTAGGTTTGACAATGCGATGCGCTCGGTCAATAATCATGTCAGTTTGACGCAATTGAAGGATAAGTGTGAGGAATAGTTGCTGGATGTAGGGGATCAGTTCTGGTGGCTTAACGGATTCCGGTACGCCCCTAAATTTGATATTGTACCTCCTCGAACGATCCTCGAAATCTGCGACTTTGGCGTGTAAATAATTAATCTCCTCAATTTGTCGGTCATGGGCATCCGCCATTTCGTTATAGGCCGCAGTGTGTTCAGTGAGCGTTTTTTCAATGACATCAGTGCGGTCCTCCACTTGATCTATTCTGGCATGTAACATGGAGATGGAGGACCGTAATTCATTACGCATATCATGCTGCAATGACATCAACATAAGTTTGAGCGTATGCTCAGATGCTGGCTGGTTAGAGGCAGGTAGTGTGGCTAGGGATTCAGAGTGTGGCAGTTCAGGGCCTGTGTAAGCTGGGGGATCTCCGTGCTGTTTTTTAAGCTGAGGAGCTTTAGTGGGAGAGAGGACTTGTGACTGTGTGGCTCTCTTACCTCGATCAGCAGGTGAGGGCTGAGAGGAGTCAGAGTGAGGAGCTGTGCTGTCCATCTCCTCTATGTCAGTAGAGTGCGCCTGTGAGATCCTGTCAGTCAGCAGTGGGGGGCAGGGCGGCGCGCCGGCGCCATCTTTAGCACTGAGCATGTCGGCTCTCTCGTAATAGTCAGTGAGGCGGCGTGGCTGATGCAGGCTGGCGGTTCTCCTCCTGGGCATGCCGATCGGGTGCCCACTGATTCCTCTCCTCTCTGGAGCTTCAGAGAGGGGAGACTTGCGCTGATCTGAGGCTGAATGTCGCTGGAAGTCCCTCGGCTGAGCGGAGCAGAGATTTCAGGCAGCCATCTCGCTCCGCGGCCAGCCACGCCCCCTGCACTATATTTTTTATTCCCAGATAGCAAGCAATTGTGCTGCAAGTTTGAAAATGACTTGCTAAGCCTTTGCCCAGCTTCACAAGCTTGTTTCACAATTGCAGCAAGTCTGCATTGCATTTCTCCGGATCAACTTTCTTTGCAAACATTCTGCAAGTCTGCTGCATGGTCTGGTTCAGTTATATTGTGCAATAGTCATCCCACCACAGGGGTCACTGTGGCTGAATTTTCATGCTGTAGACTTGCAGAGCTTTTTTTTTTTTCATTTTTATTTCATGTTTTATCAGTATACAAACAAAAAAATATTATCAACATATACATTCCCATAAAAGGCCCACAAGGCAAGTTGTAATAGAAGAACGTTTGGGTTCTACAAAGCAGGATGGTAAAATAATACCATCATACATATCGCAGAGAGAAATGTAAAGAGCCCACCATCATATACATAAAAGCAAGGGGGAACGCAAGGGTAAGTGAAATTAGGGAAGGGGAAGGGAATAAGAGGGAAGAGCATAAAAAAAAACAGACAAATAGGAATAACGCTACGATAGTGGCCATAGGTTGGAGGGGAGGGAGGAAAACAGTCTCCAAGGAAGGGATACAATAAACAATAAGACTAAATTCACTGCAAACACAATGTATACATATATTTACCTGGTCAGCAAGCCTCTTAAGTGTTCGTAAGTATCACAATATGCTGTAACAGTACTTCACATTTAAAGAGTAAGTTGATTATACCAATCAGAGGAGCAGAAATCCAACCATAAGGCCCAGCATTTGTAGAATTTTGTGTTGGCACATCGATACCTCCACTCCTCTGCCTTCATAATATCATGCACTTTCAGCAGCTATTCCTTAATCATAGGTGCTGCCGAGGATTTCCAATGGAGTGGTATTAGGCACTTAACCGCGTTGAGGAGGTGAGGCATCAAATAACTTTTTGTAGGACCCCACCGATTTGACGGTGTCGTGGAATAGCATAAGGAGAGGGTCATCAGCTGGGGCGGACTGACAACTCATGGGGCCCCTGGGCAATAGGAGATCATGGGGCTCCCTGTGTCCCCGCTTACGCTCAAACCACACTCACACACTAAGGTGACCAGATATTTTTTGTACAAAGGTTTTTAAAAAAAAATATAAATAAAAAAAGGGGGGAATGTGTCCTGTCAAGTAACCAGTCCCAGCAGGGTCTGCCCCATGGGCTGGGGAGACCGAAAGGGAGAATAAGAGGAAAGTTGGAGAAGAGCGCCATGAGAGAAGGGTTCAGAAAGGATTCAAAAGATAAAGAAAGGGGTGATGTGAGCCTTTAGTGTAGAGAAGAAGAGGAGATTGAAATATAGAAGGAAACCAAGGAAAGAAGGGAAATGAGGGGGGAAGGGAAAAAAAGGAGGGGGACCCCGGGGAGGGGGGGAACAAAGGCTTATCAAAGGGAGAGGAGCGTTGGATCAAATCGCGATCCACCCAGGGTTGCCATACCCGGAGGAACTTAGCATGGGTATCTGCTAACACGGCAGTAAGCTTCTCATTCACCATAATGTCATTCACGCTGTTTTTAACTGCTTCAAAGCTGAGAGCCGGGGTTTTCCACGCCCGCGCTATGGTCAGTTTAGTTGCAGTAAAGGTGTGTGCAGCCAATTGGCGTTCAGGACAAAGGAGTTCCGCAATGGGTTTCCACAATAGGGCCTCAAAAGGGTCCCTCTTTATAGTGGTGTTGAAAAGGTTATGGAGTAACGCGTATACTCTGATCCACAGTCTGCGTACCCTGGGACAGGACCACCAGATGTGTGCCATTGTGCCCTCCTGGGAGCACCCACGGAAGCATAAAGGGGAGTAAGATGGGATAAAGCTCGCTAATCTGGCCGGGGTGTAGTACCACCTATAAAAGACCTTGTAGGCATTTTCCAAGAAGAGGACATTTTTGGAGCATTTAGTTAGCGCCGTGGTCATTCTCCGCCAATCATCTGGCTCTAGCTGTTTCCCAAGTTCGGCTTCCCATTGGAGGTGATAAGGTCTCAGTGGTGGTTTCCTAGAGCTTATTATAGCCGTGTATATGAGTGATATCATACCCGAGGATTGAGGACGTGATCTACATAAACTTTCAAAAGGGGTCATAGCGTAGGGAATAGGTTGGGATCTTATTAATTTTTGGAGAAAGTGTCGAAGTTGTGTATAGCTATAATGTTCCTTTAGGGGGATGTCGTGTGAAGAGCGTAGGGATGCGAATGGGACAATTTTGGTCGGAGTAAGCAAGGAGTGGACGTCCAGAAAATCGTGGTCGGTCCACCATGCAAACTGTGAGGGGTTATCACATCCCGGCGGGAACAACGGGCAGTGCAGGAGACGGAGTAAGGGGAGATGGGAAGAAATCAGGCCTGCTGAAAACTTAACTGTGTCCCATAACCGTAGGGAATGAGACAAGCATGGACCTATGGTAGGTGGGCGGTGAGCCTTAGGGAGCCAGGGAAGGGAAGCCAGGGGAACCGGGTGGGAATCCACCAGATCAATGATGGCCCACAGTGGCATTTGTTGCTTCTCGTGGAGATGAGCTAGTGGGGCGATACCGGCCGCTGTATAGTAGGCTTGCAGGTTTGGGACCAAAAGGCCTCCATCTATTCCACGTGCGTAGAGAACCTGCCATTTGATCCTGGGCTTTATCTTGCCCCAGACAAACTGCATGATCTTGCATTGATGAATTTGAAGGATATGGGAGGGTATCTGGACCGGTAAAACTCGAAAGTAATAAAGCAGTTTCGGGAGGTACGCCATGCGCACTGTCGCTATTCTGCCGAACCAGGATAATGGAAGAGTGGACCAAGAGTCGAGCATGCTTGTCAATTTCCGTAATAGTGAGGGGTAGTTGGCTTGATATAAACCCAAGTAATTTGGAGTAAGTTTGACCCCCAGGTAGGGTAACGAGTTTGTCCATTGGAAGGAAAATGCCGACTTCAACGATTCCAGCTCTGAGGGCCGAAGATTAATTGACATGGCTTTGGATTTAGCCGGGTTGACAGATAGACCCGATAACGTGGCGAAGGTTTCTAAAAGGGACATCAAATTGGGGAGGGAGATTCTGGGTTTAGTGACTGACAGTAAAATGTCGTCCGCAAATAGGGATAATTTATGCGAGGTACCTGCCACTTCCACCCCTGTTATGTCCACATGCGATCGTATGGCCTCCGCCAAGGGTTCCAGTGCCAGGATAAATAGAAGGGGGGAGAGTGGACACTCTTGGCGGGTTCCCCTCTTTATGGGGAAGGTGGGCGATTCATGACCATAATATCGTAACTTAGCTTGGGGGGAATCGTAAACGGCTGAGACCCAACTCAAAAAAGAGGTGCCAAAGCCGTAGTGACCTAGAACCTGTATCAAATAGGGCCAAGACAAGGTGTCAAAGGCCTTATTAACATCCAGGGACAGAAACATTGTTTCCAAAGATCTATCATGCGCTATTTGTTGGATTTGAAGGAGCCGTCTAATGGCATCCCCTGCCTGTCTACGGGGGACAAATCCCACCTGGTCTTTTTTTATCAAACGCGGGAGAAATGAATTCAAGCGGTTGGCCAGAATCTTTGTCAGGATTTTCATGTCAATATTTATTAAGGAAATTGGGCGGAAATTGGCCCAAGGAGAGTGGTCCCTATCTGGCTTGGGAATCATTACAATGTTGGCGGTCAGCAGGTCTGGTGTAAATGAGTGGCCGTCTTTTACCGAATTATACATAGCCGCCAAATGTGGGGCATTGTAATAGAGGGCTGTGAAGCCATCAGGGCCCGGTCTTTGCCTGTCTTTAGTTCTTTGATACAGTGGAGAACTTCTGATACCTGTATGTCTCTGTCCATAAGAGATCTGTGGGTGGCAGATAGGGAAGGTAAGGGTAAATCCTTCAGGAAATGAGTCAGGCCGTGGGTAGAAGCATGGGTGGGGGCAGAATAAAGCTTGGTGAGACGGTGGCGGAATTTGTCCAAGACCCGACGAGGGTTGCCCGTAAGGATATTGTGACGGGTGCGTAAGGCTATCGGGGCAAATTTCGGGGTGAAAGTGCGCAATCTATTGGCTAGCATCGCCGTGGGCTTGTCTGCCTTAGTGTACCACTTCTGACGAGCCCAACGCAGGGTGCGTTCTGCATCGTCCGTTACACATAGATCCAGGTCCAATCGGGCTTTGTCTAAAAGTTTGCGATTGGTTGGGGTAGGATCTTGTTTAAAGGCCGTGGAGAGGGCCTCCAAGTTATGTTCGAGTTTGCGCCAGGTTTGGGTTCGCTCCTTTTTGCGCCTTGACGCTATACGAATAACGTGGCCCCGAAGGACCGCTTTATAAGCTTCCCAAAGGGTCACCGGCGAGGAGACCGTACCTGTATTAAGCTTAAAATAATCCATCAATGCTTTGTGTATCTCAGTGAGGATCGGCTCAAATGACAAAAGAGAGTCATTCATCACCCAAGGGGCGTGCTGTGGTTTGGTGAGCAGGGAGTGGCAAATAGTCAGAATTGGGTCATGGTCTGACCAGGGGGTTGCTAGAATAAAGATTGCATCAATTAAGGTTAAATGCTGCCGCAACACAAGCATGTGATCGATCCTGGAATGTGAGTGATGGGGATGGGAATAGTGGGTATAGTCCCTACCAAGGGGGTGTAACTCCCGCCAAATGTCGACTAGGTCATGGTTTTTTAGGGTTCGTAGAAAAGTTTTTGCGGCTGGGGAGGGAACCCTATGGTCCGATGGGTAGTTGTCCAGAGAGGGGTTTAGCGAGACATTAGTGTCACCCGCCAATAGGAGGATGCCCTTCTGGTGGTCCCTTAACAGGGCGCAAACATGTGTCAAAAAGGGGCCCGGGTTAACATTTGGGGCGTAATAGGTCATGATAGTTACCTCGTTGTCCTGAACTGAACCCTGGAGGAGAAGGTATCTGCCGTAAGGGTCTGCAATTTGTTTACTGCAAATAAACCGGACTGATTTTCTTATGGCTATGAGAACACCTTTCTGTTTAGTAGGACCATTTGCTAAATAAACTTGAGGATAGTTTGCATCGAAGTATTTGGGGCAAGAGGAGGCAGAGAAGTGGGTTTCTTGTAGGCATGCTATGTCAATTTTGTGCTGCTTAAGGTATTTGAAAGCCTTGACCCGTTTTTGAGGCAAGTTAATGCCCTGAACATTCAGGGACAGCCAACGGAGGGTCATTGGATCAAACACATGAAGCAGTGTAATGCTCTGTTTCCGCACCCCGGGGTTCTAGGAGAAGGGAAGGAAGGGAGGGGGGGAAGGCCTGGAAGAGAGAGGAAAACAGAGAGGAAAGAAGAGAAATAGAAAAGGTGAAAGTACAGAGGAAGGCCCGGCATAGAACAAATGTTATGTACATAAATGTAGCGCAACATGGGTTATATAACCCACTTCGGGTTGGGAGTCTGGCTAAGAAAAATCTCCTAGCCGGGTGCCAACACATGGGGGTAGCAGTGGTCCGTCGGAACCACCGGTCTATAGTAAAAACAGTACAAACATGTTATTGACATAGGATCTGGGTGATGGTACCTGAAAAAAAAATCATCAAAAGGAGGGGGCTGCAGACCGTAACCATAAGGTAACCAAAATACAGCATTAACATATTGGAGAGCAGGAGGAAGATCACCCGATCCCCCAGGGGGAACAGCCAGCAGGCTATTCCCTCCGGGGGGTCGGGTGAGACCACGTGCACCCGTCACCACCGCAGCCCCACCAGGCCACAGCCGAGGACTGCAGAACCACAACACAGCAATGTACCGAATGACCAATAAGCATAATGATAAACACGTGCCCCCACCAAACTTGACCTAAGACCCCCCCACCCCCCAGCAAACCCCGAGTCCGCTAAAAAAAAAGGAAAAACAGAGGGCCACATGTAGCAGCCCAAACCATTTGTGTACTCATGGGTGTGGCAGGGTGGGGGAGTCAGGTTGATGCTGAAGTTCTGCCTGGTCACCTAAGGGGGGTAAATTTCGCCCCGGGCTGCCATCTCACAAGCGGGGCAGCCTATCCTGGGGCGACCCCCTCCGACCAGGTGTCAGAAACCAATGCTAAGATAAATGTGGTGGGGGAACTACTTCCAAATCATGTCACTCTGGTTCCCTTATAAAAACAACCAGTAGTTCAAGGGGAACTGGGCAGCAAGGGTCCAGATGACCAAGAAAAGCTGAAATGAACAAAAAGTTAAACTTAGCTCCTTCATCCATTGTTGGATAGTTGGAAACGTTGGGCCTGCAGGTCCCGCAGCGCCTGGGATCCAGATTGGGACTTTTGGGATGCTTGAGAGGACCTTGTCTGGAGGCTCCGGGTCTGGTGGACGAGGATGAGGCATCAGGCTGAGACGGAGGAAGGTCCAGCTGTAGTTCCAGGAAATGGCGTTTCAGGTCTGACGGAGAGGTGGCGTGGAATTGACGGCCTAGGTGGGAAAAAGAAAGCTTAAATGGGAATCCCCATCTGTACTTAATTTTGTGGGCTTGTAATACTTGGAGGAAGGGTTTGAGGCCTCGCCGCCTGGCGATGGTGACCGGGGGGAGGTCTGCAAATAGCTGGAGGGTGTTACCCTGGAAGGAGAGGTTCTGTTGCTCTCTTGCAGCTTGTAGAAGTCTCTCTTTGGTCCGGTAATAGTGGAACTTGATGATGATATCCCTCGGGGGTCCCTCAGAGGGTTTGGGGGCCAGGGATCTGTGAATACGGTCAAACTCCAGTCTTTCCACCGGGAGTTCTGGGGCCAGTTCTTGGAAAAATGCGGTAGCTGTACCCTGCAGGTCAGCGATTACCTCAGGGATACCGCGGATGCGAAGGTTTTCCCTCCGGGCCCTATTTTCTGCGTTTTCCAACTTGTCTCTCAAGGCTTTCAGCTCCCCGGATATTTTGTCCACCTCTTCCTCATGGCCCTCTAGCACAGTGGTTGCTAAGTCCATGCGGTGCTCTAGCTGGTTAGTGCGGTGGCCTATCTCTTTAAGGCCCCGCACCAAGTCAGAGGAAAGCTTGCGGGATGCTGTTGTAATTTCATCCCTGACTATGGTGCGGAATTTGGCCAGCATGTCCTCTGATTCCACAGGGGGGGGACTCACCCGTTCCGTGGGAAATAGATGTAGGCTGTCCGCAGGAGATTCTGGGCCTGCAGCAGAGAGCTGGGTGTCCTCGTCAGGCTCCGGAGGATCGGGCACCATCTTGGATCTGCCTCTGCCTGAAGCTGGGGAAAGGGTTTGTTATGCTGCCGGCTCTTGGGGGCTTTTTTGCCAATTTGTGCATCACCGCCGGGAGCCTGGGGTATTCCGGAGCCTCCGGAGCTCTATGTGCAGCGTCCCCGCTGATCCTATGTCGGATTAGACCGGCTTTTTCGTTCCGACGGCGCGGAGCAGAGGAGTCAGGCGGCCATCTCCGTTGCTCGCGAGTCCGCCGGATCCGCTGATTGGCTCTGATACCCAGAAATGCAGGATCACGTATATAAGTGATCCTGTGCAGCGCAACCACCCTATAGCAGTAAATCTCCTATCAGGCGATCGGCAACTGGTTAAGATTAGGGATGAGCCGAACACCCCCGGGTTCGGTTCGCACCAGAACCTTCGAACCGACCGAACCGACCGAAATTTTCGAACCCTATACGTTATAATGGACGCGAACGTTCGAAATCAAAAGTGCTAATTACAACGGCCAATATGCATGTTAATGTCATAAAACAGGTTTGGGGACCCGGGTCCTGCCCCAGGGGACATATATCAATGCAAAAAGAACTTTTAAAAACTAACGTTTTTTCGGGAGCAATCATTTTAATGATGCATAAAGTGAAAAAAAAAAAGTGAAATTTTCCTTTAAATATGGTACCTGGGGGGTGTCTAAAGTATGCCTGTGAAGTGGCATGTGTTTCCCGTGTTTAGAACTGTCCTTGCACAAAATGACATTTGTAAAGGAAAAAAAGAAGCCATTTAAAACCACTTGCGGCTTTAGGTTTGTTCTTAAGTAGAATCTGAACAGGTACATTATGAAGTGTAGCTCCATCCCAAAAAAATCTATTTTTAAGCTTTTTGGAGAACATAGGGAGGGGTTATCACCCCTGTAACATTTGCTGTCTTTGCACATCTGTTCAGAACATGTCACCTCACTTTCCGTCCCAATGACAAATGTTTTTGGAAAAAGTGGGGTTTTAATTGAAACAAGGATTGGTGATAAAGTATCAGTAGAGAGGAGATACCTTTTTCCCAAATTAAATCTAACAGGATAGAATTTCCCTTCCTAGGGGTAGATTTCCTCTCACTTCCTGTTTTCTCTTTCCATTTGCAAGTAGGAGTCGTTTGTAAGTTGGATGTTTGAAAGTAGGGGCCTGGCGTATATACTCTGCAGAAATTTGCCCTATTAGATGTTGGTGTAGCCACAAGACTGGTGGGCACAGGAATGGGCCCTGCTGTGAGTTAATAGATCAAGATTTGTAATTGCATGCACCTGTTGAACAGGGCAGAAATATTGGGGGTGGTGGTGGTGGTGGTGGACGGTGTTGCCACAAGACTGTAAGCTCTCACAGTTACTCTTGGTGGGCGCAGGAATGGGCCCTGCTGTGAGTTATTAGATCAAGATTTGTAATTGCAAGCACCTGATGAACAGGGCAGAAAAATTGGGCCTTTGGCGGTGGTGGTGGACGGTGTTGCCACAAGACTGTAGGCCCTCATAGTTACTCTTGGTGGGCGCAGGAATGGGCCCTGCTGTGAACTATTAGATCAAGATTTGTAATTACCCGCCCCTGTTAAACAGGGGCTGAAAAAATTGTGCCTTAGGCACTGGTGCTGGTGCCACAACACTGCAACCCCTCACAGATACTGTACTTGGAGCACAGCAGTCACACGTGTTGCGAAGCATTTTTTTAAAAAATTGTAAGTACCCGCCCCTGTTAAACAGGGGCTGAAAAATTGTGCCTTAGGCACTGGTGCTGGTGCCACAACACTGCAACCCCTCACAGATACTGTACTTGGAGCACAGTGTTGCGAAGCATTTTTTTATAAAAATTGTATGTACACGCCCCTGTTAAACAGGGGCTGAAAAATTGTGCCTTAGGCACTGGTGCTGGTGCCACAACACTGCAACCCCTCACAGATACTGTACTTGGAGCACATTGTTGCGAAGCATTTTTTTATAAAAATTGTATGTACACGCCCCTGTTAAACAGGGGCTGAAAAATTGTGCCTTAGGCACTGGTGCTGGTGCCACAACACTGCAACCCCTCACAGATACTGTACTTGGAGCACAGCAGTCACACGTGTTGCGAAGCATTTTTTAAAAAAATTGTAAGTACACGCCCCTGTTAAACAGGGGCTGAAAAATTGTGCCTTAGGCACTGGTGCTGGTGCCACAAACACTGCAACCCCTCACAGATACTGTACTTGGAGCACATTGTTGCGAAGCATTTTTTTATAAAAATTGTATGTACACGCCCCTGTTAAACAGGGGCTGAAAAATTGTGCCTTAGGCACTGGTGCTGGTGCCACAACACTGCAACCCCTCACAGATACTGTACTTGGAGCACAGCAGTAACACGTGTTGCGAAGCATTTTTTAAAAAAATTGTAAGTACACGCCCCTGTTAAACAGGGGCTGAAAAATTGTGCCTTAGGCACTGGTGCTGGTGCCACAACACTGCAACCCCTCACAGATACTGTACTTGGAGCACAGTGTTGCGAAGCATTTTTTTATAAAAATTGTATGTACACGCCCCTGTTAAACAGGGGCTGAAAAATTGTGCCTTAGGCACTGGTGTGGTGGCATGGATCATTGAGGAGGAGGAAGAGGATAGTCAGTGAACATAAGAGGACAGTCACTCAGCATCAGCATAGGCAGTCTTGAAGGGATGTGATGTGACATTAAAAATTATTCGGTTATATCCGCCTCAGGTGCCTGGTAGCTGGTGGTGATCCAAGACTGATTCATTTTGATGAAGGTCAGTCGATCAACCGAGGCGGTGGACAGGCGCACCCTATGATCAGTCACAAATCCTCCAGCAGCACTGAATGTGCGTTCGGACAGAACGCTGGAGGCAGGACAGGCCAGTAGCTCAATTGCATACTGTGCAAGCTCTGGCCAGTGATCCATCCTCAGGACCCAGTAAGCCAGAGGATTTTCGGTGGGAAAGGTGTCCAAGTCTGACCTTGCCCCAAGGTATTCCTGCACCATGTATATCAGACGCTGGCGATGGTTGCTGGAACCGATCATACCTTGGGGCTGCGGACTAAAAAATTGTCTGAACGCATCGGTCAGACGTCCACCTTCCCCACCGCTCCTTCTGCTACTGACCGAAGCCTCAGCAACTCGTCGCCCAGGACCAGGAGTTTGTAGCCTCCCAGTTTCTGGGAACGCGTTGCACAGACCTTTCTGCAAGGCCTCCCTGAGATGTCTCATCCTCTGCTCCCTCTGCGACGGCAAGATAAGGTCCGCAACCTTACCCTTGTACCGCGGATCAAGGAGAGTGGCCAGCCAGTAATGGTCCCTCTCCTTGATCCGAAGAACACGAGGATCCTTCCGCAGGCTTTGCAGGATCAGGGAGGCCATGCAGCGTAGGTTAGCTGAGGCATTCGGTCCGGAGTCTTCTGGGTCACTGAGGATGACATGATCGCCAGCCACCTCCTCCCAGCCACGTACAAGTCCACTGGTTTGTTGGGACTGTACATCATCCCTAAAAGACTGCTGCTGCTGATGCTGAGTGCCAGGCTCCACCTCCATGCTCACACAATCCTCCTCCTCCTCCTCCTCCTCCTCCTCATCCTCTTCCTGTGTGATGGGTGGGACAGAAGGAACACTGTCCGGATAAAGGGGGCCTTGAGAGGCAAGGAAGTCCTCCTCTTCCTGCCTCTGTTCTGCCTCAAGTGCCCTGTCCATTATCCCACGCAGCGTATGCTCCAACAGGTGGACAAGAGGGACAGTGTCACTGATGCATGCACTGTCACTGCTCACCATCCTCGTGGCCTCCTCAAATGGTGAGAGGACAGTGCATGCATCCCTGATCATGCTCCACTGACGTGGGGAAAAAAAACCAAGCTCCCCTGACCCTGTCCTGGTGCCGTAGTCGCAAAGGTACTCATTGATGGCCCTCTGCTGCGTGTGCAGTCGCTGCAGCATGGCCAACGTTGAGTTCCACCTGGTGGGCATGTCACATATTAGGCGGTTCTTGGGCAGGTTCAGCTCCTTTTGCAGCTCAGTCAGCCGAGCACTGGCATTATAAGATCGGCGGAAATGCACACAGACTTTCCTGGCCTGCCTCAGGACATCCTGTAAGCCTGGGAACCTGCCCAAGAACCGCTGCACCACCAGGTTGAGGACGTGAGCCATGCAGGGCACATGGGTGAGCTGCCCCTGTCGCAGGGCGGAGAGGAGGTTGGTGCCATTGTCAGAAACGACCATTCCTGGCTTAAGCTGACGTGGCGTCAACCACCTCTCGGCCTGCCCCTGCAGAGCTGCCAGAACCTCTGGCCCAGTGTGGCTCCTGTCCCCCAAACACACCAGCGCAAGCACGGCATGGCATCTTTTTGCCTGCGTACTTGCGTAGCCCCTTGTACGCCTACGGAGCACCGCTGGTTCCAAGGACAGAGCACTGGAGGAAGAAGAAGAGGAGGGGGTGGAGGAGAGAGGTGTGTCACAACCAGTAGCAGTAGTAGCGTTTTGGAGGCGTGGTGGCGGAACAACCTCCAACACTACTGCACCTTGTCCTGCATCCCTCCCAGCTGCCAATAGAGTGACCCAATGGGCCGTGAAAGAAAGGTACCGTCCCTGTCCATGCCTGCTGGACCATGAGTCAGCGGTAATATGCACCTTACCGCTGACCGCCCTGTCCAGCGAGGCATGGACATTGCCCTCCACATGCCGGTAGAGAGACGGAATCGCCTTCCGTGAGAAAAAGTGGCGTTTGGGAACCTGCCACTGAGGAACCGCACATTGAACAAACTCACGGAAGGGGGCCGAGTCTACCAACTGAAAAGGCAGCAGTTGAAGTGCTAGCAATTTAGCCAGGCTAGCATTCAACCGCTGGGCATGTGGATGGCTGGGAGTGTACTTCTTTCTACGGTCCAGCAGCTGGGGCAGGGAAATTTGCCTGCTGCAATCGGACGTCGGTGTACTGCAAGTACTTGGTTGTGACACACCTAATTCTACACCTTCAGTCCTCTCAGAGCAGCTTTCAGAGAGGACTGAAGGTGTAGTGGGGATGGAGATCCCAGCTGAGGAGGAGCAAGGAGAGGTCCGCTTAGTTCTTTGGTGTGGGTCTTTTATGTGTGCCTGCCAACGAGCTGCATGGCAGGTCGCCATATGTCTGGTCATGCTTGTGGTGCCCAAGCGGCTGATGTTTTGGCCACGCGAGATACGCTTGAGACAAATATTGCAAATAGCAGTGGTGCGATCTGATGCACTCGTCTCAAAAAAGGCCCACACCAAAGAACTTTTCTGATAACGTGCAGAGGCAGCGCGTGTCCCATGGCCACGTGCTGATGACGATGCACGACCACGTCCACGTCCACGGCCACGTCCACTAGAAACAGAGCCTGCCTGCCCTGTGTTCTTGGCTCTGCACGCTCTGCCTCCCCTTGGCGGTCTTCCAGCCATTGTAGTCGGTAGTCCTGTGGGTGCTGCTGAGAAGAATATATAGGAGCTCTGTGTGATGCCACTAACACACTAGAAGTCCTATGGGTGCTTCTGCAAAGAAAATAGAGGAGCTCTGTGTGATGCCACTAACACACTAGAAGTCCTGTGGGTGCTTCTGCAAAGAAAATAGAGGAGCTCTGTGTGATGCCACTAACACACTAGAAGTCCTGTGGGTGCTGTTGAGAAGAAAATATAGGAGCTCTGTGTGATGCCACTAACACACTAGAAGTCCTGTGGGTGCTTCTGCAAAGAAAATAGAGGAGCTCTGTGTGATGCCACTAACACACTAGAAGTCCTGTGGGTGCTTCTGCAAAGAAAATAGAGGAGCTCTGTGTGATGCCACTAACACACTAGAAGTCCTGTGGGTGCTGCTGAGAAGAAAATATAGGAGCTCTGTGTGATGCCACTAACACACTAGAAGTCCTATGGGTGCTTCTGCAAAGAAAATAGAGGAGCTCTGTGTGATGCCACTAACACACTAGAAGTCCTGTGGGTGCTTCTGCAAAGAAAATAGAGGAGCTCTGTGTGATGCCACTAACACACTAGAAGTCCTGTGGGTGCTTCTGCAAAGAAAATAGAGGAGCTCTGTGTGATGGGACTAACACACTTCAAGTCCTATGGGTGCTTCTGGGAAGAAAATATAGGTCTGTGTGATGGGACTAACACACTTCAAGTCCTATAGGTGCTTCTGGGAACAAAATATATGATCTCTGTGTGATGGGACTAACACACTTCAAGTCCTATAGGTGCTTCTGGGAAGAAAATGTAGGTCTGTGTGATGGGACTAACACACTTCAAGTCCTATAGGTGCTTCTGGGAACAAAATATATGATCTCTGTGTGATGGGACTAACACACTTCAAGTCCTATAGGTGCTTCTGGGAAGAAAATGTAGGTCTGTGTGATGGGACTAACACACTTCAAGTCCTATAGGTGCTTCTGGGAACAAAATATATGATCTCTGTGTGATGGGACTAACACACTTCAAGTCCTATAGGTGCTTCTGGGAAGAAAATGTAGGTCTGTGTGATGGGACTAACACACTTCAAGTCCTATAGGTGCTTCTGGGAACAAAATATATGATCTCTGTGTGATGGGACTAACACACTTCAAGTCCTATGGGTGCTTCTGGGAACAAAATATATGATCTCTGTGTGATGGGACCAACACACTTCAAGTCCTATAGGTGCTTCTGGGAACAAAATATATGATCTCTGTGTGATGGGACTAACACACTTCAAGTCCTATAGGTGCTTCTGGGAAGGAAATATGTGATCTCTGTGTGATGGGACTAACACACTTCAAGTCCTATAGGTGCTTCTGGGAAGGAAATATAGGTCTGTGTGATGGGACTAACACACTTCAAGTCCTATAGGTGCTTCTGGGAACAAAATATATGATCTCTGTGTGATGGGACTAACACACTTCAAGTCCTATAGGTGCTTCTGGGAAGGAAATGTAGGTCTGTGTGATGGGACTAACACACTTCAAGTCCTATAGGTGCTTCTGGGAACAAAATATATGATCTCTGTGTGATGGGACTAACACACTTCAAGTCCTATAGGTGCTTCTGGGAAGGAAATGTAGGTCTGTGTGATGGGACTAACACACTTCAAGTCCTATAGGTGCTTCTGGGAACAAAATATATGATCTCTGTGTGATGGGACTAACACACTTCAAGTCCTATAGGTGCTTCTGGGAAGAAAATGTAGGTCTGTGTGATGGGACTAACACACTTCAAGTCCTATAGGTGCTTCTGGGAACAAAATATATGATCTCTGTGTGATGGGACTAACACACTTCAAGTCCTATAGGTGCTTCTGGGAACAAAATATATGATCTCTGTGTGATGGGACTAACACACTTCAAGTCCTATAGGTGCTTCTGGGAACAAAATATATGATCTCTGTGTGATGGGACTAACACACTTCAAGTCCTATAGGTGCTTCTGGGAACAAAATATATGATCTCTGTGTGATGGGACTAACACACTTCAAGTCCTATAGGTGCTTCTGGGAAGGAAATGTAGGTCTGTGTGATGGGACTAACACACTTCAAGTCCTATAGGTGCTTCTGGGAACAAAATATATGATCTCTGTGTGATGGGACTAACACACTTCAAGTCCTATAGGTGCTTCTGGGAAGAAAATGTAGGTCTGTGTGATGGGACTAACACACTTCAAGTCCTATAGGTGCTTCTGGGAACAAAATATATGATCTCTGTGTGATGGGACTAACACACTTCAAGTCCTATAGGTGCTTCTGGGAACAAAATATATGATCTCTGTGTGATGGGACTAACACACTTCAAGTCCTATAGGTGCTTCTGGGAACAAAATATATGATCTCTGTGTGATGGGACTAACACACTTCAAGTCCTATAGGTGCTTCTGGGAACAAAATATATGATCTCTGTGTGATGGGACTAACACACTTCAAGTCCTATAGGTGCTTCTGGGAACAAAATGTAGGTCTGTGTGATGGGACTAACACACTTCAAGTCCTATAGGTGCTTCTGGGAAGGAAATGTAGGTCTGTGTGATGGGACTAACACACTTCAAGTCCTATAGGTGCTTCTGGGAACAAAATATATGATCTCTGTGTGATGGGACTAACACACTTCAAGTCCTATAGGTGCTTCTGGGAAGGAAATGTAGGTCTGTGTGATGGGACTAACACACTTCAAGTCCTATAGGTGCTTCTGGGAACAAAATATATGATCTCTGTGTGATGGGACTAACACACTTCAAGTCCTATAGGTGCTTCTGGGAAGAAAATGTAGGTCTGTGTGATGGGACTAACACACTTCAAGTCCTATAGGTGCTTCTGGGAACAAAATATATGATCTCTGTGTGATGGGACTAACACACTTCAAGTCCTATAGGTGCTTCTGGGAAGAAAATGTAGGTCTGTGTGATGGGACTAACACACTTCAAGTCCTATAGGTGCTTCTGGGAACAAAATATATGATCTCTGTGTGATGGGACTAACACACTTCAAGTCCTATAGGTGCTTCTGGGAACAAAATATATGATCTCTGTGTGATGGGACTAACACACTTCAAGTCCTATAGGTGCTTCTGGGAAGAAAATGTAGGTCTGTGTGATGGGACTAACACACTTCAAGTCCTATAGGTGCTTCTGGGAAGAAAATGTAGGTCTGTGTGATGGGACTAACACACTTCAAGTCCTATAGGTGCTTCTGGGAACAAAATATAGGAGCTCTGCCTGCCTGCCACGAACACACTACAAGTCCTATAGGTGCTTCTGGGAACAAAATATAGGAGCTCTGCCTGCCTGCCACGAACACACTACAAGTCCTATAGGTGCTTCTGGGAACAAAATATAGGAGCTCTGCCTGCCTGCCACGAACACACTACAAGTCCTATAGGTGCTTCTGGGAACAAAATATAGGAGCTCTGCCTGCCTGCCACGAACACACTACAAGCCCCTCTTTCTAAATCAATCTTTGTAAATGAATCTATCTAACTCAATCTCTCTAAGTAAATCTCTCTAACTAACTAAATCCAGCAGAGTGTCACAGATCTATCCTGCTCTATCTGCGCCGGAACAGCATGTGACCGGCGCAGACGGCGTGGCGGCCTTTTATAGGGGGGGGCGTGTGCTAAAGCCCCTGAGCTGTAATTGGCTACAGGCGTCCTGCCTGTAGCCAATTATGGCTCTTCGAGTTTCCGGGGCTGTGATTGGCCAAGCATGCGGGGTCACAGTGCATGCTTGGCCAATCATCAGCCAGCAATGCACTGCGCCGGCCGCGCCGGCCGCAATGCATTGCGGGGCCGCTCGCATCACACGAACGTGATGCGAGCGGCCAAAATAGTTCTGGGCTCGCCGAGCGAGCGAACGCCCGGTGCTCGATGCGAACGTGGGTTCGCATCGAGCACCGGGCCCATCCCTAGTTAAGATCATCAGCATTATGATAACTCACAGGCAGCAGGCACTCTATCATGGCTCTGGCTGGCTCTGTCACAGTGTGTCACATAACATGGCTGCTGGGTGCTGATTTTGTTAACGTATGACCAATAAGTGCCTGCTGCCTTTGAGTTCTGATACCATCCATTGTGCCAGAGAGACAGACACAGGGAAATGTAGTCTATTCCCAGACACCCCCAAAGCACACCTGTGTTGAAGCCTTGAAGGCACTGGCAGCCCCACGATTGGATCTGCTTCCCCTCTATTCCTGCTGCTGGACATCATCAGCTGCCTCTCTCTGCCCGTTGCCCCCTTCCACCCGCCTCACAGCCTCTCAGGTCTCACCCTCCGGGCCCCGGCTACTACTGGGTGGGGAGCGGAGGAAAATTACTCTGCCAGGGAAGGCAAGGAGATAAGGAAGCAGGCGGCTGGCTGGGATTTGAGCCAAGGCAGAAGAACATGTGAGCGGAGCTGAATTGGCATGTCCCAGAAACTGAAAAAATAGTCCATCCGCTCTGGCCAGCACATCATCATCAGAAAGACACAGATAATTGAAAAAATACACCTCCCTAAGCTAGTAGGAGCGCATAGAGGGGGGGGGGGGGGGGATTGTAATTCAGGTTTTTTTTTTTTTTTTATTCTGCACTGACTTTCTTTGAAAATTGCCCCAGCTCCTGTTGAAGTCAAATCCGGGGACAAAAACAGGGACAGACTTGGTCCGGGGACAGTATCCTCAATCCTAAAACCGGGGACATCTGGTCACCCTAACATAGTCCCACCTACATATTGCACTGCCCCCTCCTCCGGCAGGTATCCCTAGTCTCCCCTACCCTTGGTTTCTCCCCCCTCCCCCCAGTGGTGTCCCCAGTGTCTCTCTCACCCAATCCTTCATCCTCCAGCTCTGGTCAAGAGATTTGCAGCCCTCCATCTTCTCAGTGTGTCTGTTCATCATCAAGGCAGCCAGTAGGTTCCAGTCTTTGAGCTTGGAGTCTTGCTAAGACCGGGCTTTGGTGCTCCATCTTGCCCAGATACTCTGCTGCTTCTCCTCATAGACAGTCTACGGGTGCCGCCATATTGGCTTCTCCCAGTATGCACTGCACAGGCAGGTCATGCGCGGAACCAAAACTGGGTGATTCGTGATAGGCTGAGAAGGAAGGGGCAGGGCTGAGGAGGCCAAGTGCCCAGAGAGCCAGGGACTTAAAATAATAAATAAAAGTACAAAGGTATGAGGAGCCTCACAGGGAGCCCCAGGGCTGCTGTTGTTGGAAATCACGAAATACTGATATTTTCACTAAAAATACAATAAAATCATTATTAGCAGAGACAAACATAACATACCTTACAAACGTCTTACTAAATCTAAAAGATAAAACTGTATTAGGCTCCATGCACACAACTTAAAAAAAAACGCTGGGAAAAAAGGCTGGATAAAAAACACTGGTAATAGCTTTTTGTAGTAGCGTTTTAGCATTTTTTTGGAGCGTTGGTGTGTTATTAGCGTTTTTGCAGTTTCCTTAAAAAAAGGAAAAAAAAAAAAGCTCAAAAATCGCTAGTAGAAGCGTTTAGGAGCATCTCTGCTGGAAAAGCGCTCCAGGAAACTCTACAAAAACAATGTTTTCTCTGCTCCTAGATGTTGAAGCTCAAAAAATAGCCTAAAGTAGTGTGCATGGACACATAGAATAACACTGTTTAGCCTTATAACAGCTTCTAGGAGCTTAAAAAAATGCTTGTGTGCATGAAACCTTAAGTTAATACAGTTCTGTATGTAAATGAGGTATTGGGGCTCATTTATATAGATGCTGTGGCCTGTATTGTGTGAATCAGTGGTTTGTTCTTTGTTTTTATGTGGCTATTGCTGTGTTCAGGAAGCCTATGTTACACTATGGGGATGCAGCAACTGTATGAACAAAGCCACAGGTTATAATTCGACAGGTGTGTGGATGGTGGTGTATGGCCTCCAAACACTGACAGTGTGCATTTGGGGCCACTCACCCACACACTTACCAAATTAGGACCTCTGGCTGTGTTCATCAGATGCTGCATCCTCAGAGTAGCAGATCCAGCCGCACAAACCACTAATTCACACTATATGGGCCAGAGAACCCATGTGAATGAGTCCTTTATGTTTTAAATAATAATATTTATGAATTAAAAAAATTACAATTCTTTTTACAATTCTGTTGGGGGGGGGGGGGGATTGATATATCAGCATTCTGATATCTCACCTTTGAGACAAGGAAAGGAATTGAGGATGGATTATTTAATTCCTTTCTCTGAAGCCTCAGATGCACTGGAGATGAATGAACAGGAAACAGAGAGGCTTCTGTTCATTCATAAACTGAAGTATAGTAAAAGTTTATTATGCTCAGTTATGAATGAACACAGAGAGTGATCAGTACAGATCACTCACTGTATCCATTCAGAAAAGGAAGAGGCCGGTAAATGACATATCTTCTGCCCCCTTTCACTGCACTCCACCCTAAACATTCCCATTTTACCTGCAGCAGCCAAGGACAAGGAAGCCTGCAGGAAAGGGGAAGGGAGCCAGGGCACACAGGAGAGCATATATCAGGGGGGATCTGATGTGGGCAGGACAAAGAGGGGAATCAGTGTGGTGGGGGGATGGGGGCAGTTACAGGAACAATGTCCTAAATATGTGTCTCTCCCTGAAAGCTGGCGGGAGGGAGAGGGTGAAAAGCTTGCTTTTAGCTGCTGCAGAGAGCTGCACAGGGCATCATACTGTAATTGGCCCTCACCTGTCTGCTGCACTGATTACCTTGCTGTCTGGGCCCCCTTGTGTGCCTGGGCCCCCTACAGGAGGATACATACACATAAATAATAATGATACAGTAAGTAGTGTTCCAATATTGACTTTAAGCACCAACTCAAAATGTATGTGTGGTCGCTATAACCAGATATACCAATGCATGTCATGGATAATTACTGCATGAATAATAGAAGAGGGATTTCCTTCTTATTACCCTAGAATATATGTGCACCGAATGCTCCCTGATAACAGTGCACCTATAGGAATTCTATTTGAACGACTGTAATAATCAACTCAAACTGAAGATGTCATAAAGTTCATTCACTGAAGATTGATGTGGCCTATATGTTATACAGAGTATTAACCGATTGCCGACCAGCGCGCGCGGATATCAGAATGGCACTGATGGGCAAAATGGCGTACAGGTACATCCCCTATAAAAAGCAGTGATGTGGGCACGCCGGCCGCGCTCTCCATGACCGCAGGTACCGCAGACTCAATGTCCACCGGGTGCCCGCGATCGTGGCATGGATAAAAATCACAGATCGCCGCCATTACTAATAAAAAATAATAATAAAAATGCCATAAAACTATCCCCTATTTTGTAGACACTATAAATGCTGTGCAAACCAACCAATGGGGGATGTTTATTATAGCAAAAAGATAAAAATAATGCTTTTTTTTCAAAATGTACGCTCTTTTTTTGTTTATAGCCCAAAAAATAAAAACCGCAGTGGCGATCAAATACCACCAAAAGAAAGCTCTATTTGTGGGAAAAAAGTACGTCAATTTTGTTTGAGTACAGCATCCCACGACCGTGCAATTGTCAGTTAAAGCGACGCAGTGCCAAATTGCAAAAAGTGCTCTGGTCAGGAAGGGGGTAAAATCTTCCGGGGCTGAAGTGATTAATGTCCAGTTATATGAGGAAATCATTATGTGAACACCTTTGCTATGAATGAGAATTGCAAGCAGGAATGAACAGCCAAATCTGTAAGACCTACTTCTCCTAGTCACGTTCAAAACGGACCGCGGCTTCTAACTTAGAATAGAGTTCCATACTACTAGACTCGGATTAACTCATGAATCAGCAAAGTCAACAATAAACAGTGCATACAAGCATTAACTGCAATGTGAATACAAATATTATAACAATTCATGCCTGTATTGGCCGGTTAAAGAAATCCGGTGTCATATTAACTACTCATTTTTTCCTAGTTATAATAATGAATCAGAATGGATTTGCTGTTCCTGCTAAATTAGAGCCAAGCAATAATATAACAGTAAAAAAAGCATTACACAAACAAATAATGTCCTACCAGTATGTGATGTCACCGATTCTGTATGTGGAAATCGTACTGTTTCATAACACCCCATATAGTTACAAAGGTTTATAGTTAGTCAAGTTGAAAAAAAATCACTAGCCCATCTATTTCAACTGACAGAAAAAAAAAACCCTTACACAATCCTATACGCACAGTTGATCCATTGGAAGGCAAAAAACCCAATGAAGCCTGATTCAATTAGCTCAAGTTAGCTCCAGTGAAAAAATACCTTCCTGATCCCCCAGGAAAAATTTGGATATTCCCTGGATCAACTACCCCTGATGTTATTGCCTCTAAATGTTAGTATTCAGTTATATTCTTTTGCATTTAGGAATGCATCCAGTTCTATTTTAAAACAGTTGTAGCACTACCCCTAAGGAGCTGCTTGGTAATTTGGGCTCTCTGTTCTACACCTCAACTCCAAGAGTTGAATGAAAGTCACTGCAAACACATATAAGAACATGAGTATAGATACCTTGTAACTTGTCAGTAAGTTATACAAGGAAATAGACACAAGACCGTTTAGTGGTAAATTACCTCTAGGTATTGGTTTGGGTTGGAATAAATGGTGGTTTAAGCCAAAATTAAAAAGGGTAGATTCAGACACAGTCCCCTAGATAGTATAATTTACTATGCCAAGGTAACTTAGAATAGAGTTCCATACCACTAGACTGGGATTAACTCATGAATCAGCAAAGTCAACAATAAACAGTGCATACAAGCATTAACTGCAATGTGAATACAAATATTATAACTAGTCTATAGTGCACTCTAGTAGACATGGGAACTGTCAAAAAATTAGTTTCGTTTCGTTTCGTCCCGTTTCGTATATAAAAAAATTCGTAATTCGTAATTCGTGTACGAAATTCCGTTCGAATTCGTACGAAATACGAAATTTGGACGAATCGTAATTTTTTTTACGAATCGTTAGTAAAGTTACGAATCGTTACGAATCGTTAACGCGGCTAATGCATTGTTGGTTCTCATAACACAGAGAACAATTCGAATCCAACGAATCCAACTACAAATATCGAATTTCAATTTCAAGTTACGAATCGTTACGAATCGTTATAAATAGTTACGAATCGTTACGAATCGTTATGAATAGTTACGAATCGTTAGTAAATCCAACTACCAATATCGAATTTCAACTAATTTGAACGAAATTATTATAGCAGATATAACGAATGAATTCGAATGAATTCGAATGAATTCGAATGACAAAGTGTCATTTTTGCAGAAAAAAAAAAAAAGCGTAGGGGTCCCCCCAAATTCAATAACCAGGCCCTTCAGGTCTGGTATGGATATTAAGGGGGACCCCAGCCAAAAAAAAAAAAAAAAATGGCGTGGGGTCCCCCCCAAATATCCATACCAGACCCTTCAGGTCTGGGATGGATTTTAAGGGGAACCCCGGCCAAAAAAAAAAAAAAAAAAATGGCGTGGGGTCCCCCTCAAAATCCATACCAGACCCTTTATCCGAGCACGCAACCTGGCAGGCCGCAGGAAAGGAGGGGGGGACAAGAGCGGCCCCCCCTCCCGCCTGAACCGTACCAGGCCACATGCCCTCAACATTGGGAGGGTGCTTTGGGGTCCCCCCCAAAGCACCTTGTCCCCATGTTGATGAGGACAAGGGCCTCATCCCCACAACCCTGGCCGGTGGTTGTGGGGGTCTGCGGGCGGGGGGCTTATCGGAATCTGGAAGCCCCCTTTAACAAGGGGACCCCCAGATCCCGGCCCCCCCCCTGTGTGAAATGGTAAGGGGGTACAAAAGTACCCCTACCATTTCACCAAAAAAGGTGACAAAATGGTAAAAATGACAGGAGACAGTCTTTGACAATTCCTTTATTAAAATCTTCTTTCTTCTTTCTTCTGCTCTTCCTTTCTTCATCTTCTCCTTCCGGCATCTTCTTCCATCTTCTTCTTCCTTCGATTCGCTTCTTCTTCCTCCGGTCTTCTCGTCCTTCTCGTCCGGCGTCGTCCTTCTCGTCCGGCATCGTCGTCTCTTCTCGCAGGCCGCTCCTCGCAATGGGAGGCTCCCGCTCTGTGAGGCTCCGCTCCGGGTGACAGGTCTTTTATAACGAAGGCACCTGGTGACCCCGCCCCCTCTGACGCACGGGGACGTCATGTGGAATTCCCTATGGCTTTCCCCATGACGTCAGAGGGGGGGCGGGGTCACCAGGTGCCTTCGTTATACAAGACCTGTCACCCGGAGCGGAGCCTCACAGAGCGGGAGCCTCCCATTGCGAGGAGCGGCCTGCGAGAAGAGACGCTGATGCCGGACGAGAAGGACGACGCCGGACGAGAAGGACGAGAAGACCGGAGGAAGAAGAAGCGAATCGAAGGAAGAAGACGATGGAAGAAGATGCCGGAAGGAGAAGATGAAGAAAGGAGAAGATGAAGAAAGAAGATTTTAATAAAGGAATTGTCAAAGACCGTCTCCTGTCATTTTTACCATTTTTGCCACTTTTTTGGTGAAATGGTAGGTGTACTTTTGTACCCCCTTACCATTTCACACAGGGGGGGGGGCCGGGATCTGGGGGTCCCCTTGGTAAAGGGGGCTTCCAGATTCCGATAAGCCCCCCGCCCGCAGACCCCCACAACCACCGGGCACGGTTGTGGGGATGAGGCCCTTGTCTTCATCAACATGGGGACAAGGTGCTTTGGGGGGGACCCCAAAGCACCCTCCCAATGTTGAGGGCATGTGGCCTGGTACGGTTCAGGCGAGAGGGGGGGCCGCTCTCGTCCCCCCTCCTTTCCTGCGGCCTGCCAGGTTGCGTGCTCGGATAAGGGTCTGGTATGGATTTTATGGGGGACCCCACACCATTTTTTTTGGCTAGGGTTCCCCTTAAAATCCATCCCAGACCTCAAGGGTCTGGTATGGATTTTGAGGGGGACCCTACGCCATTTTTTTTTTTTTTTTTTGGCTGGGGTCCCCCTTAATATCCATCCCAGACCTGAAGGGCCTGGTTATTGAATTTGGGGGGACCCCTACGCTTTTTTTTTATCAATGACTTCAATGAATGACAGTTCTCTGTATTACGGATCCAACAATTCATTTGCCGGCAAATAGCTGCGACTCGTGATTTTAAATAGTTTTTTTTTCCTGCAAAAATGACACATTGTACAGAGACAGTTCTCTATATTAGATATACTGAATCTCGAATCATTCGAAGCATTCGTTATATCCGCTATTATAATTTCTTTCATGTTAGTTGAAATTACATATTTGTTAGTTGTGGTATTCGAATTGTTCTCTGTATTACGGGAATCGGCAATTAGCCGCGAGTGATTTTAAATGTCTTTTTTTCCTGCAAAAATGACACATTGTACAGAGAGAGTTCTAAACACGGGAAACCTGCGCCCTTCTATATACTATATACTCTATAGTATGTCTATGAAGGGGGTCATGTTTCCCGTGTTTAGAACTCTCTCTGTACAATGTGTCATTTTTGCAGGAAAAAAAGACATTTAAAATCACTCGCGGCTAATTGCCGATTCCCGCAATACAGAGAACAATTCGAATGTTGTATTGTAACTAACAAATATGTAATTTCAACTAACATGAAAGAAATTATAATAGCGGATATAACGAATGCTTCGAATGATTCGAGATTCAGTATATCTAATATAGAGAACTGTTCCTGCAGTGTCATTTTTGCAGGAAAAAAAAACTATTTAAAATCACGAGTCGCAGCTATTTGCCGGCAAATGAATTGTTGGATCCGTAATACAGAGAACTGTCATTCATTGAAGTCATTGATAAAAAAATGCGTAGGGGTCCCCCCAAATTCAATAACCAGGCCCTTCAGGTCTGGGATGGATATTAAGGGGGACCCCAGCCAAAAAAAAAAAAATGGCGTAGGGTCCCCCTCAAAATCCATTTCAGACCCTAGAGGTCTGGGATGGATTTTAAGGGGAACCCTAGCCAAAAAAAATGGCGTGGGGTCCCCCATAAAATCCATACCAGACCCTTTATCCGAGCACGCAACCTGGCAGGCCGCAGGAAAGGAGGGGGGGACGAGAGCGGCCCCCCCTCCCGCCTGAACCGTACCAGGCCACATGCCCTCAACATTGGGAGGGTGCTTTGGGGTCCCCCCCAAAGCACCTTGTCCCCATGTTGATGAGGACAAGGGCCTCATCCCCACCGGTGGTTGTGGGGGTCTGCGGGCGGGGGGCTTATCGGAATCTGGAAGCCCCCTTTAACAAGGGGACCCCCAGATCCCGGCCCCCCCCCGGTGTGAAATGGTAAGGGGGTACAAAAGTACCCCTACCATTTCACCAAAAAAGTGGCAAAAATGGTAAAAATGACAGGAGACGGTCTTTGACAATTCCTTTATTAAAATCTTCTTTCTTCATCTTCTCCTTTCTTCATCTTCTCCTTCCGGCATCTTCTTCCATCTTCTTCTTCCTTCGATTCGCTTCTTCTTCCTCCGGTCTTCTCGTCCTTCTCGTCCGGCGTCGTCCTTCTCGTCCGGCATCAGTGTCTCTTCTCGCAGGCCGCTCCTCGCAATGGGAGGCTCCCGCTCTGTGAGGCTCCGCTCCGGGTGACAGGTCTTGTATAACGAAGGCACCTGGTGACCCCGCCCCCCCTCTGACGTCATGGGGAAAGCCATAGGGAATTCCACATGACGTCCCCGTGCGTCAGAGGGGGCGGGGTCACCAGGTGCCTTCGTTATAAAAGACCTGTCAGACGGAGCGGAGCCTCACAGAGCGGGAGCCTCCCATTGCGAGGAGCGGCCTGCGAGAAGAGACGACGATGCCGGACGAGAAGGACGACGCCGGACGAGAAGGACGAGAAGACCGGAGGAAGAAGAAGCGAATCGAAGGAAGAAGAAGATGGAAGAAGATGACGGAAGGAGAAGATGAAGAAAGGAAGACCAGAAGAAAGAAGAAAGAAGATTTTAATAAAGGAATTGTCAAAGACCGTCTCCTGTCATTTTTACCATTTTGTCACCTTTTTTGGTGAAATGGTAGGGGTACTTTTGTACCCCCTTACCATTTCACACTGGGGGGGGGCCGGGATCTGGGGGTCCCCTTGTTAAAGGGGGCTTCCAGATTCCGATAAGCCCCCCGCCCGCAGACCCCCACAACCACCGGCCAGGTTGTGGGGATGAGGCCCTTGTCCTCATCAACATGGGGACAAGGTGCTTTGGGGGGGACCCCAAAGCACCCTCCCAATGTTGAGGGCATGTGGCCTGGTACGGTTCAGGCGGGAGGGGGGCCGCTCTCGTCCCCCCCTCCTTTCCTGCGGCCTGCCAGGTTGTGTGCTCGGATAAAGGGTCTGGTATGGATTTTATGGGGGACCCCACGCCATTTTTTTTGGCTAGGGTTCCCCTTAAAAATCCATCCCAGACCTCTAGGGTCTGATATGGATTTTGAGGGGGACCCTACGCCATTTTTTTTTTTTTTGGCTGGGGTCCCCCTTAATATCCATCCCAGACCTGAAGGGCCTGGTTATTGAATTTGGGGGGACCCCTACGCATTTTTTTATCAATGACTTCAATGAATGACAGTTCTCTGTATTACGGATCCAACAATTCATTTGCCGGCAAATAGCTGCGACTCGTGATTTTAAATAGTTTTTTTTTCCTGCAAAAATGACACTGCAGGAACAGTTCTCTATATTAGATATACTGAATCTCGAAGCATTCGAAGCATTCGTTATATCCGCTATTATAATTTCTTTCATGTTAGTTGAAATTACATATTTGTTAGTTACAATACAACATTCGAATTGTTCTCTGTATTACGGGAATCGGCAATTAGCCGCGAGTGATTTTAAATGTCTTTTTTTCCTGCAAAAATGACACATTGTTCAGAGAGAGTTGTAAACACGGGAAACATGACCCCCCCCCCCCTTCATAGACATACTATAGAGTATATAGTATATAGAAGGGCGCAGGTTTCCCGTGTTTAGAACTCTCTCTGTACAATGTGTCATTTTTGCAGGAAAAAAAGACATTTAAAATCACTCGCGGCTAATTGCCGATTCCCGTAATACAGAGAACAATTCGAATGCAACAACTAACAAATATGTAATTTCAACTAACATGAAAGAAATTATAATAGCGGATATAACGAATGCTTCGAATGATTCGAGATTCAGTATATCTAATATAGAGAACTGTTCCTGCAGTGTCATTTTTGCAGGAAAAAAAAACTATTTAAAATCACGAGTCGCAGCTATTTGCCGGCAAATGAATTGTTGGATCCGTAATACAGAGAACTGTCATTCATTGAAGTCATTGATAAAAAAAAAGCGTAGGGGTCCCCCCAAATTCAATAACCAGGCCCTTCAGGTCTGGGATGGATATTAGGGGGACCCCAGCAAAAAAAAAAAAAAAAATGGCGTAGGGTCCCCCTCAAAATCCATACCAGACCCTTGAGGTCTGGGATGGATTTTAAGGGGAACCCTAGCCAAAAAAAATGGCGTGGGGTCCCCCATAAAATCCATACCAGACCCTTATCCGAGCACGCAACCTGGCAGGCCGCAGGAAAGGAGGGGGGACGAGAGCGGCCCCCCCTCTCGCCTGAACCGTACCAGGCCACATGCCCTCAACATTGGGAGGGTGCTTTGGGGTCCCCCCCAAAGCACCTTGTCCCCATGTTGATGAGGACAAGGGCCTCATCCCCACAACCGTGCCCGGTGGTTGTGGGGGTCTGCGGGCGGGGGGCTTATCGGAATCTGGAAGCCCCCTTTAACAAGGGGACCCCCAGATCCCGGCCCCCCCCCTGTGTGAAATGGTAAGGGGGTACAAAAGTACCCCTACCATTTCACCAAAAAAGTGGCAAAAATTGTAAAAATGACAGGAGACGGTCTTTGACAATTCCTTTATTAAAATCTTCTTTCTTCATCTTCTCCTTTCTTCATCTTCTCCTTCCGGCATCTTCTTCCATCTTCTTCTTCCTTCGATTCGCTTCTTCTTCCTCCGGTCTTCTCGTCCGGCGTCGTCCTTCTCGTCCGGCATCGTCGTCTCTTCTCGCAGGCCGCTCCTCGCAATGGGAGGCTCCCGCTCTGTGAGGCTCCGCTCCGGGTGACAGGTCTTGTATAACGAAGGCACCTGGTGACCCCGCCCCCCTCTGACGTCATGGGGAAAGCCATAGGGAATTCCACATGACGTCCCCGTGCGTCAGAGGGGGGGCGGGGTCACCAGGTGCCTTTGTTATAAAAGACCTGTCACCCAGAGCGGAGCCTCACAGAGCGGGAGCCTCCCATTGCGAGGAGCGGCCTGCGAGAAGAGACGCCGATGCCGGACGAGAAGGACGACGCCGGACGAGAAGGACGAGAAGACCGGAGGAAGAAGAAGCGAATCGAAGGAAGAAGACGATGGAAGAAGATGCCGGAAGGAGAAGATGAAGAAAGGAAGAAGGAAGAGCAGAAGAAAGAAGAAAGAAGATTTTAATAAAGGAATTGTCAAAGACTGTCTCCTGTCATTTTTACCATTTTTGCCACTTTTTTGGTGAAATGGTAGGGGTACTTTTGCCTGCTGGAAAGATTTGCCGTCAACACGGTCCGATCACACCAAATCCGATCGTGTGTACGGTTGTCCGACGGACAAAGTGCTACGCATGCTCAGAAGAAATTCTGTGACGGAAGCGCTCGGTCAGGTAAAACTACCTTTCCTAATCGACACAGCACATTCGTCACGCTGCAATGTTAAAATGTCTTTAATGCAGCGCATTCTCTTTTTCTTTACAATGCAACAAGAATGACATGTTTTAGCTGCTCCTATTCACCCGCACTTCTCACAAACTTACTTCTTTATTACTTTTCAGCATTTATACACTACATGTTTATTTTTTACTCAGATCGTAAAAGAATCTTTGTTATATTTTTAGCATCATTTATTTATTTATTTATTTTTTTTGGGAATACATATTTGAAGGTTTTTTTTTGTTTTTTTTTGGAGGGGGGTTGTGTGTCTCAACTTAGCAAAACCACATTATTAACATTTGTATTTCTTGCTTAAATTTACTAGGAGTTTGTTGGTTGTTGGTGCCCCTTGTTAATTCTACTTTAGGATTAGTGAAATGTACCTGCCTACTCACAAATAATCTGTCATTGTAGAAAAGTAAAACACATAGTCAATGATTATTTCAAATCAAAAAGACCTTTATTTAGGTGTCAGCAACAAACCAAAGAGGAACGCAGCCATGGTGAAACTTGGGGAATTTGCAAAGCCTTGGCCCCCCACGGCAACCATCATTTTTCAAGCGTAGAAAATTGGGGGCCTGAGGAGTACGTATATTAAGGGGAGTGCAATCTGGTCCTGAAGTCCAAAGTATCCTTAACTGCAGCAGATGCCATCTAGGTCCCCAGGCTCTGGTACTACAAGAGGCTCCATCTTCTCTCAGACCAGACTGATTCCAGGTCGTCACTCTCAGGTCTTCCTTCCACGCTTCCTTGCACGCTGTGGCTGTCGTGCTGGTGGGGTGGCAGAAGGAGGAGGAGGAGGAGGCGGAGCATGGTAGCTATGGCAAACATGTGTGACTGGGGTCATCTCCCCAGCCCTACCCTTATTTAGGACATGGAGGATGAGCCCCTCACACATGTTGCGTTGCCTCACCTCCATACCCATCATTTTTGTGACAACCACCGAGCCAAAGGTCTCCTCGTCGGCGGGTGTGGCATGTAGGGAGGCTGAAGCCTCTCTGATCATGCGGAGCGCTGACTCTGCCGCATAACCCCCCTTCTCGCCCTTTTGTAGGGAAGGCGGAGGAGAGGGATTTGTGAGTCAGTCAGGCTCCGAGGCCTAGCCCCCTCTTGGCTGCCACTACCCACCTGGTGGCTGCCACTAACCCCTGCCTCCTCCTGACTGCCACCTTCCACAGCCACCTCCTGGCTGAGGTCTTCCTGTGTATGAAAAAGGGACATAGTTTCAGTTATTTGTTCATCAAACACACACAATTCTCATCTTGTGACTGTTGCAAAATGTTTACAATTAGAAAACCATACAATTCTCAGCCCTGCAGTTTAGATTGTGGCCCCAACTGTCTCCAACACTACTGTCAGTTGATATGTCAAACACGTTAGGAACTAAGCAATTGGGTATCCTGAATTAAGTGAACATCATTCATTATTCACATAAATGGTAACCAAACTACTATACCTGGAACAAGCTGGGCTCCTCCACCTCTTCCAGACTGGAAGGCCCAGGTTGGTCCTCGGAAGCCTCATCAGGGGTGGCCTGCGCGCAAGGAAGCGTGGAAGGAGGAGTCGAGAGTGGCTCCGTGACATCAGCCTGGTCTTTCAGAAAATGGAGACTCTGATAGTACCAGAGCTTGGGGACATAGACCTCATCTGCTGCAGTTGCAGTTTCTTCCGACTTCACAACCTTCTTGCGCTCCCTGATATACGCACTCCTCAGGCTGCCAATTTTCTTTCTTATAGCATCAACAGTTGCCGTGGGGAACCTTGGCTTTACAAATTCCACAAGTTCCTCCAGGGCTGCGTGCCTCTTTGGTTTGTTGCTATAATGGGGGTGTTTACCCTGCCATAAAATGGGAAATTCCCTGTATTTGGCAATGAAGAGGGGGAGAAAACTCATGTCGTTGAATCCCTTCATAATCTCTGCAAGACACAACACCACACAAAACACTATAAATTATGTCAGGCTAAACTCTTCTAATCTTCTCCATAAAGAAGCCTCAAGTTCGAATCAGTCTAGGCTAGTCATGTACCAACGTCCAATTGTACCTTCGTTTGTAGCGATCGTCTCGTGCGTGAGTTTTCTCTCCCCTCGTCTCCCAGATTGTGGCTACGACACAGGCGTGTGACGTTTTATATACAGTGCGCATGCGTCAAACTCCGCCCGCCCCTGACGATCTTTCTCGTCTATTCCCCACCCCTTCTCTTTACGGCGCAGTGGGGAGAGCACATGGCGGGGACACAGCAGGTGCGCCACAAATATCCCACCAACGAGGAGGACGAGGAAAGTCCGGAGGCAGAAACGTCCCGATCCCGGAGCCTGAAATTCAAGGCCTCCAATATGTCATTTGGAGAAATGTTGGAGATGGTGGACATATTAAAGAGGAGCGACTATGATGGGAAGTATGGGCCTTACCTCAACCCCAATGTCCGCAAGGCCAAGATCATGTCTAAAGTTGTGAGAAGGCTGTACAATCAGTTTGGGGTACAACGATCCAAGGAGCAACTGAGGAAACGCTGGTCAGACCTGAAACTGAGGAGGCCGATCAGTACAGAAAGATCAAGCGAATTCTTCAAAAAAGTAAGTAGTTGTGTTTTGTGTTTTATTTCTTGCTTGCATACTGCTCCATGTGGTTTGATTTTTACAAAGTTGTACATTCCAAAATGGCCACTTTCATGTTCGTCTGTGCATTCGATCGTACTCAGCCTCGATCTTTCTGCCACTGTCATGGTCGTGTGTGTGTCCATTCGATCGTACGCAACGATCGGCCACTTATAATACGATGTTTGGTGTTTTATTTGTGGAAAGGAAGTTTGTTCTCACTAGAAATGTCATCAAGAATGTAAAGCCAATTTATTCAATGTAAAGGAGAGGTCACCCAGTAGCTGGTTCCCCATCTGGACTCTAGAGCACTAGTGCTGGGACACCCAAACCACCTTTTTATTAGGCTTTTCCACACATGTGCTCCAGTGGATACTAGAGGGGGGTCTCCATCACACAAACTTCTACCAAAAAAGCTAGTCAGTTTAGCACCTTTACAAAGTGACTACATTCATGTAGTTGGCATTTGTAACTGGCCAAACAAAAATTGTGTCCGTCACTTTCAAGCAATGTTTGCATTTCCTATTTCTGCCCTCAATAGATTGTGTTGCTAAATCTTCCTTTTGTACATTCTCATAGGGGAGCGAAAACTTGGCCCGTCTGAGGAAACCCCAAAACCAACACCTCCCAAAAAAGGTGAAACAGCAGAAGCAGAGGAGGAGGAGGAGGAGGAAGGAGAGATCATCGAACTTGGAGAAATTGTCACCACAACAGGTGAGTGTGGGAGAACACAGCTAAGCTACTGGTAAGCTAATCAATGTATGCCTGCCTCATTTCCAACACCCGATTTTTTTTGTTTGTGGTTTTTAGGTGACGTGGATGTTGTGGAAGAAAAATCGCACTTTACCACAGAGAGTGCCCACGTACTCATCGGGGAGATAATGGTCTGCAATAGAGATCTCGATTACATAAAGCAAAACATCAATGATGTTCAACAAAAATTGAAGAACATCATTGATGTTTTAGGAAAAATATGAAAACGCACCAAGTAATTAACACACATTTGTAACTTAAGAACTGTGTGAAATTTGGAACATGCACACATTGTGTCCACATGTGCTAGCTCCCATCATGGTGGATGAATGCCCTCGTTTTTTTGGGGGTGCATTGACCTTGGGAAAGCCAGCAGATAGAGGATTGGTACCATCTGACAGAGCAGTTGGGGGAGGGGGTTCCTAATGAGTTTGCCCCCCCCCCCCACCACCAAAACAATAAAAAAAGGGGCTCTACATGAAGTAAACCACACAGCAAACATTTGTGCATATTTTAGGGGGTGTTTGGGGGCAAAAAATACTATGCAGCAGACAAAATACATTGCTTAGGTGACTAGGCCATAGGTGTCTATTGGGGCAGAAGAGCATGCTGGTGAGGTAAGTGAAGGGAAAAATGCATGAAGGAGAAAAGGGGCACAGCATATTAGAGCATATTGCAATCATGGTAATTAGGGAAGGAGGTCAAAAATAGAAGACATTAGCAAAAAGAACATACATAGAAGGGAATAGTAAAGGAGAAATGTTACCTTAATATAGTCCTCCTGCAGGACCTCGATGATGGCAGAACAGGTCTCTGGAATAATGAGTCCCAGGGCCTGGGGAGAGATACCTGAAGAGAACTTCAAATCCTGAAGACTTCTCCCTGTCGCCAAGTACCTCAATGTGGCAACAAGCCTCTGCTCCGGAGTAATGGCTTGTCTCATGCAGGTATCCTGCCGGCTGATAAAGGGGGTCAGCAAAGCCAAAAGACGGTGAAAATCAGGGTCCGTCATCCTGAGAAAGTTCCTGAAATCATCAGGATTATTCTCCTGGATCTCACGAAGCAAAGGCATGTGCGAGAATTGGTCACGCTGAAGCAACCAATTCTTGGTCCACATACTCCTCGTCACTCTGTTCATGGACGGGTCTTGGCTCAAAGCTAGAAGCCCGACACCAATTCCGCGTACAGCACGAACTCGGCGACGAGTACGCACGGGAAACATCGCTCACAAGGTCACAAAAGGTCGGCTGGTCAGAACGGACAAACAGAAAGCACCGATAAACAGCAAGGCCTGAAAGAACGAAATGAATACCAGCAACGAGCAGACAATAAGCAGTGCAAATCAAAGCGTCCTATATCAAGATATAGGCCGCAATGACCAACAAATGCAAACTGACTACACGCACTAATAAACAGATACGCACGACAAGCACAAACTGAAGAGCAGTAACGATCTGAGTCAGAAAACTGAGAAGCGCGAATCTTAAGTCACCAAACTTCGACTAACTCTCGATAAACACGGGATCAGCAGAAGGAGCCCAACGGGTGCCTGACGTGGTGCTGAACTTCCCTTTTCTAATCTCGTGGACGACGACTTACGTCACGACGTTCTTCCAGACCGGATATTCCGACAACGTAGTCCGACCGTGTGTACGCAACACCAACATCGGACAAAGTACGACGGACAAAATCCGACCGACCTGGTCCGCGGATTGTCCGACCGTGTGTATGGGGCTTTATTGTATTTTGTTATTTCAGCACACTAAAGAGCTATACCGTCAAATCTCCTGAAGAAACTCTAACGAGTGAAACATGTCGAGAGTGGTAGCGTTTTATATATATATATATATATATATATGTCTGACTGACTAACTCATATATCCTTCCTATTGGATGTATCATTGCTGTCCTTTTCTATGTTTTTAATACTTTGTTCTAATAAATTATATATTTTTTTTGCATCTTTATTTTTTGGTACTATGATTCAGATAATTGATATTGATGTTAAAGTCCCGAGGTTTGTTACCTCATTCCCCCCCCACCTTTTAGTTCATATCTCTCGAGTGTGTATTGGAGGGACAAAGAGAAAAGAGAGTTTGCCATGCTGAAGGCCCCCGCCTAAAAGCCCGGACATCCGCCACAACCTCCGCCCATAACGTCATGCGTCTGGTGATCATGTGAAAAAAAAAAACAGTATTAACCATTGAGATCTAGGGGCAGCAGCAGACGAGGGCATTTGGGTGTTTTCCACCTGGGTTAGATTCAGAAAAAGAAAAGGTCTGAAAACTGCCCCTTAACATGAAACACCTCCATCCCTAAATTACATGAAACAGACAAGGGTTACCAATGGGACTTTAAATGAAGTGTTCATGATGATCAAGGGTAAACGTGTATGAGTAAAAAAGTAACCATTTATTAAAATGGTAACAATATCATCCAACACAGAACATGGGCATGGGTGGCAGATCCATAAAAACGGCAACATAACATAGTAGTCCATTACAACATGGCCATAATGATATAACATCACAGATTATTAGTAATACAGATATGCATAGTACATCTCTAATCCGACGCGTTTCTCAAGCTTTCCTCGCATCTTCAGGGGCTGATGTGCATATCTAATATCTGTAACAACAAATAGAGTATATATTGGAGTGTAGGTTATAATTTAGACACAAGCATGGAGCCTGAATTGATCACCCCATACTTACTTGCCAGATAATTGGCTTCAGGGGCTGGTCCCAAGGCAGGGTCGGTGGAGGACATCTCCCCCGGGATCTGAATGGATGGAGACCCCAGCATGAAGGACCGAGGCCAGGCGCAGGGCAGGCACGGCAAAGGTTTGGAAAGGAAGGTGTGGACCCAGACTTCTCCCATAGACTTGCAGTGCATGCTCGCTGTGTAAAATATACAGTGGTGTGAAAAAGTGTTTTCCCCCTTCCTCATTTCCTGTTCCTTTGCATGTTTGTCACACTTAAGTGTTTCGGAACATCAAACCAATTTAAACAATAGTCAAGGACAACACAAGTAAACACAAAATGCAATTTGTAAATGAAGGTGTTTATTATTAAAGGTGAAAAAAATCCAAACCATCATGGCCCTGTGTGAAAAGGTGATTGCCCCCCTTGTTAAAACATACTATAACTGTGGTTGTCCACACCTGAGTTCAATTTCTCTAGCCACACCCAGGCCTGATTATTGCCACACCTGTTCACAATCAAGGCATCACTTAAATAGGAGCTGCTTGACACAGTAAGGTCCACTAGAAGATCCTTAAAAGCTACACATCATGCCGAGACCCAAAGAAATTCAGGAACAATTGAGAAAGAAAGTAATTGAGATCTATCAGTCTGGAAAGGGTTATAAAGCCATTTCCAAAGCTTTGGGAATCCAGCGAACCACAGTGAGAGCCATTATCCACAAATGGCGAAGACATGGAACAGTGGTGAACCTTCCCAGGAGTGGCCGGCCGCCCAAAATTACCCCAAGAGCGCAGCGACGACTCATCCAAGAGGTCACAAAAGACCCCACAACAACGTCCAAGGAACTGCAGGCCTCACTTGCCTCAGTTAAGGTCAGCGTTCATGCCTCCACCATCAGGAAAAGACTGGGAAAAAATGGCCTGCATGGCAGAGTTCCAAGGAGAAAACCACTGCTGAGCAAAGAGAACATCAAAGCTCGTCTCAATTTCTCCACAACACATCTTGATGATCCCCAAGACTTTTGGGACAACATTCTGTGGACCGATGAGACAAAAGTGGAACTCTTTGGAAGGTGTGTGTCCAAGTATATCTGGCATAGAAGGAACACTGCATTTCAGAAAAAGAACATTATACCAACAGTAAAATATGGTGGTGGTAGTGTGATGGTCTGGGGCTGTTTTGCTGCTTCAGGACCTGGAAGACTTGCCGTGATAAAAGGAACTATGAATTCTGCTGTCTACCAAGAGATCCTGAAGGAGAATGTCCGACCATCTGTTCGTGTACTCAAGCTGAAACGAACTTGGGTTCTGCAGCAGGACAATGATCCTAAACACACCAGCAAGTCCACCACCGAATGACTGAAGAAAAACAAAATGAAGACTTTGGAGTGGCCTAGCCAAAGTCCTGACCTGAATCCTATTGAGATGTTGTGGTATGACCTTAAAAAGGCCGTTCATGCTCGAAAACCCTCTAATGTAACTGAATTAGGACAATTCTGCAAAGATGAGTGGGCCAAAATTCCTCCAGGACGCTGTAAAAGCCTCATTGCACGTTATCGCAAACGCTTGGTTGCAGTTGTTGCTGCTAAGGGTGGCCCAACCAGTTATTAGGTTTAGGGGGCAATCACTTTTTCACACAGGGCCATGATGGTTTGGATTTTTATTCACCTTTAATAATAAACACCTTCATTTACAAATTTCATTTTGTGTTTACTTGTGTTGTCCTTGACTATTGTTTAAATTGTTTTGATGTTCCGAAACACTTAAGTGTGACAAACATGCAAAGGAACAGGAAATGAGGAAGGGGGCAAACACTTTTTCACACCACTGTATATACTGATATAGGTATGTATGCAAGTCTAAAGTAGCTGAAATAGCAATATCCTAGGAGTATAAGATATAAAGACCAAAGGGTAGGCACACAAATTGGTAATGCTGATTTGACACTGTGAATCGCAGATACTTGTGGAACTGTGGATGCACCGGAACATGCAAGTATGCATCTTTTAGGTCGAGGGACAACATCCAGTTGCCCTTACAGACTGCAATGACTCCATTTTGAAGCTCTGGACCTTGATTAACTTGTTTAGGTCCCTTAGATCCAGGACGGGCCTTAAATCGCCTTTCTTTTTCTGCACTAAGAAAAGTGGTGAATAGAAACCTTGCATTTGCTCCTGTATTGGTACAGGTTCTATTGCGCCCTTCTGTAGTAGCGTTTGGATATAGGGATGGGCCCGGTGTTCAATTCGAACCCATGTTTGAATCGAACATCAGCCGTTCGTCCGCTCGTCAAGGGCATAACTCTGAGGGCCGTTCGCATCAAATTCGTGTGATGCGAACGGTCCACAATGCACTGTGCCAGTCGCAGTGCTTTGCTGGCTGATGATTGGCCAAGCATGCACTGTGACCCCGTATGCTTGGCAAATCATAGAGCCAGCGGCAAGGAGAGCAATAATTGGCCACAGACAGGATGCCTGTGGCCAATTATAGCTCAGGGGGTTTAGTACAAGCCCCACACTATATAAGGCCGCCGCGCCGGCGGCCTCGTGTAGTGTGTTCCGGCTTGAGGAACAGTGATAGTGTACTGTACATGTACACAGTGTATTTGAATCATTTCTTTGTGGGGAAATTCTAGGGAAAGAGGAAAAATAAGCAGGGATAGTGTATTCTTCTTAGCCTTTGCTTGTGGGGAAAGTGTAGGGATAGAGGAAAAATAGGCAGGGATAGTGTGTTCTTCTCAGTGCTGTTCTCTACCAATCCAGCCATCTGCAGGAGTTAGTGTGTGTGCTGTGTGAGTATAGCACAGCAGTAGCACACTAAACCACCTCACCCTGTATCTGCCCTGTTCTTTACCAATCCAGCCATCTGCAGGAATTAGTGTGTGTGTGTGCTGTGTGAGTATAGCACAGCACACTAAACCACCTCACTCTGTATCTGCCCTTCTGCCCTGTTGTCATCTAAGGCAGCCATCTGCAGGAGTTAGTGTGTGTGTATGTGCTGTGTGAGTATAGCACAGCACACTAAATCACCTCACCCTGTATCTGCCCTTCTGCCCTGTTGTCATCTAAGGCAGCCATCTGCAGGAGTTAGTGTGTGTGTGCTGTGTGAGTATAGCACAGCACACTAAACCACCTCACCCTGTCTCTGCCCTTCTGCCCTGTTGTCATCTAAGGCAGCCATCTGCAGGAGTTAGTGTGTGTGTGTTTGTGCTGTGTGAGTATAGCACAGCACACTCAACCACCTCACCCTGTATCTGCCCTTCTGCCCTGTTGTCATCTAAGGCAGCCATCTGCAGGAGTTAGTGTGTGTGTGTGTGTGTGTGTGTGTGCTGTGTGAGTATAGCACAGCACACTAAACCACCTCACCCTGTATCTGCCCTTCTGCCCTGTTGTCATCTAAGGCAGCCATCTGCAGGAGTTAGTGTGTGTGTGTGTGCTGTGTGAGTATAGCACAGCACACTAAACCACCTCACCCTGTATCTGCCCTGTTGTCATTTAAGGCAGCCATCGGCAGGAGTTAGTGTGTGTGTGCTGTGTGAGTATAGCACAGCACACTAAACCACCTCACCCTGTATGTGCCCTTCTGCCCTGTTGTCATCTAAGGCAGCCATCTGCAGGAGTTAGTGTGTGTGTGTGCTGTGTGAGTATAGCACAGCACACTAAACCACCTCACCCTGTATCTGCCCTTCTGCCCTGTTGTCATCTAAAGCAGCCATCTGCAGGAGATAGTGTGTGTGCTGTCTGACTCCAGCACAATATACACTACCCATTACAATGTCGGTGCATCGTCATCAGCACGTGGCCATGGGACACGCTTGTCCTTATTTTTGGCAGCTGGACATGTTGAGCCGCATCATGCCGAAGGCTTGGTAGAGTGGATGACCAAGCCCTCCTCATCCTCCTCATCCTCTCTCACTCAGGCTCAGGGTACTGGCAAAGCAGCTACCAACGTGTACTCAATGTCATCAGGCACCCCTTCCCTAGACCCACTATGTCCTCCTGAGGAGTCCCCTGAACTGTTTGAGCACAGTGTTGGGTACATGCTCCAGGAGGATGCCCAGCGTTTTGAAGGCTCCGATGATGATACCCAGCTAGAGGAAGGCAGTAGCGTGACCGCAGAGAGAGGGGGATGCTCAAGGACAGCAATCTGGCAGTCATGTTCCACCAACTGCAGCTTACTGCCAGGTTTGCTCCAGTGGTGAAGAGGAAGGGGATGATGAGGTCACTGACGCCACGTGGGTGCCTGAACGGAGAGAGGAGGAGGAGGAGGATGAGGAGGAGGAGGAGGCGGCACATCTCCAATGAGGCAGGATGCCCTCCGGGGGCCAGCTTGAGGCCAGCACACCAAATGAATCACACCGCAGAGCTCCGCCTGTGCAGGGTGCTGTCTCTGCACATTATTACAAAAGTTCTTTGGTGTGGGCCTTTTTTGAGACGAGTGCATCAGATCGCACCGCTGCTATTTGCAACATATGTCCCAAGCGTATCTCGCGTGGCCAAAACATCAGCCGCGTGGGCACCACAAGCATGACCAGACATATGTTAACCTGCCATGCAGCTCATTGGCAAGCGCACCTTAAAGACCCACACCAAAGAACAAAGCGGACCTCTCCTTGCTCCTCATCAGCTGGGATCTCCAACCCCACTATACCTTCAGTCCTCTCTGAAAGCTGCACTGAGAGGAATGAAGGTGTAGAATTAGGTGTGTCACAGCGAAGTACTTGCGGGCACCCTGCTAGCAGTACACGACATACGATTTTACCAGGCAAATTTCCCTGCCCCAGCTGCTGGACCGTCAAAAGAAGTTCACTCCCAGCCATCCACATGCCCAGCGGTTGAATGCTAGCTAAATTGCTAGCACTTCAACTGCTGCCTTTTCAGTTGGTAGACTCGGCCCCCTTCCGTGAGTTTGTTCAATGTGCGGTTCCTCAGTGGCAGGTTCCCAAACGCCACTTTTTCTCACGGAAGGTGATTCTGACTCTCTACCGGCATGTGGAAGGCAATGTCTTGGCATCGCTGGACAGGGCGGTCAGCGGTAAGGTGCATATTACCGCTGACTCATGGTCCAGCAGGCATGGACAGGGACGTTACCCACGGCACGTCACGTCCCATTGGGTCACTCTTTTGGCAGCTGGGAAGGATGCAGGACAAGGTGTAGTAGTGATGGAGGTTATTCCGCCACCACGCCTCCAAAATGCCACTACTGGTTGTGACACACCTCTCTCCTCCACCCCTCCTCTTCTTCTTCCTCCATGGCCTTTTTGAGTGCTCTGTCCTCAGAACCAGTGGTGCTCCGTAGGCGTCCAAGGGGCTACGCAAGTACGCAGGCAAAAAGATGCCATGCCGTGCTTGCGCTGGTGTGTTTGGGGGACAGGAGCCACACTGGGGCAGAGGTTCTGTCAGCTCTGCAGGGGCTGGCCGAGAGGTGGTTGACGCACACCAGCTTAAGCCAGGAATGGTGGTTTGTGACAATGGCACCAACCTCCTCTCCGCCCTGCGACAGGGACAGCTGACCTGTGCCCTGTATGGCTCACGTCCTTAACCTGGTGGTGCAGCGGTTCTTGGGCAGGTACCCAGGCTTACAGGATGTCCTGAGGCAGGCCAGGAAAGTCTGTGTGCATTTCGGCCGATCATATAATGCCAGTGCTCGGCTGGCTGAGCTGCAAAAGGAGTTGAACCTGCCCAAGAACCGCCTTATATGTGACATGCCCACCAGGTGGAACTCAACGTTGGCCATGCTGCAGCGACTGCACACGCAGCAGAGGGCCATCAATGAGTACCTGTGCGACTACGGCACCAGGACAGGGTCAGGGGAGCTCGGATTTTTTTCCCCACGCCAGTGGAGCATGATCAGGGATGCATGCACTGTCCTGTCACCATTTGAGGAGGCCACGAGGATGGTGAGCAGTGACAGTGCATGCATCAGTGACACTGTACCTCTTGTCCACCTGTTGGAGCATACGCTGCATGGAATAATGGACAGGGTACTTGAGGCAGAACAGAGGCAGGAAGAGGAGGACTTCCTTGACTCTCAAGGCCCCCTTTATCCAATCAGTGTTCCTTCTCTCCCACCCATCACACAGGAAGAGGATGAGGGGGATTGTGTCAGCATGGAGGTGGAGCCTGGCACTCAGCATCAGCAGCAGCAGTCTTTTAGGGATGATTTACAGTCCCAAGAAACCAGTGGACTTGTGCGTGGCTGGGAGGAGGCGGCTGCGGATCATGTCGTCCTCAGCGACCCAGAAGACTCCGGACCGAATGCCTCAGCTAACCTACGTTGCATGGCCTCCCTGATCCTGCAAAGCCTGCGGAAAGATCCTCATATTCTTCGGATCAAGGAGAGGGACCATTACTGGCTGGCCACTCTCCTTGATCCACGGCACAAGGGTAAGGTTGCGGACCTTATCTTGCCATCGCAGAGGGAGCAGAGGATGAGACATCTCCAGGAGTCCTTGCAGAAAGGTCTGTGCAACGCGTTCCCAGAGACTGGGAGGTTACAAACTCCTGGTCCTGGACGACGATTTGCTGAGGCTTCGGTCAGTAGCAGAAGGAGCGGTGGGGAAGGTGGACGTCTGACCGATGCGTTCAGACAATTTTTTAGTCCGCAGCCCCAAGGTATGATCGGTTCCAGCAACCATCGACAGCGGCTGATATACATGGTGCAGGAATACCTAGGGGCAAGGTCAGACTTGGACACCTTTTCCACCGAAAATCCTCTGGCTTACTGGGTCTTGAGGATGGATCACTGGCCAGAGCTTGCACAGTATGCAATTGAGCTACTGGCCTGTCCTGCATCCAGCGTTCTTTCCGAATGCACATTCAGCTTTGTCACCGATCACAGGGTGCGCCTGTCCACCGACTCGGTTGATCGACTGACCTTCATTAAGATGAATCAGTCTTGGATCACCACCAGCTACCAGGCACCTGAAGCTGATATAACAGAATAATTTATTTTGAAATGTCACATCCCTTCAAGACTGCCTATGCTGATGCTGAGTGACTGTCCTGTTATGTTGACTGACTATCCTTTTCCTCCTCAATGATCCTGATGATAGCTCGGAAGAACAACAGCCCCCAGTGGCTAAGGCCCAATTTTTAAGCCCCTGTTTAACAGGGGCATGTAATTACAATTTTTTATGCAATGCTTTGCAACAGGTCTGATTGCTGTGCTCCAAGTACAGTATCTGTGAGGGGTTGCAGTGTTGTGGCACCAGCACCAGTGCCTAAGGCACAATTTTTAAGCCCCTGTTTAACAGGGGCGTGTAATTACAATTTTTTATGCAATGCTTTGCAACAGGTCTGATTGCTGTGCTCCAAGTACAGTATCTGTGAGGGGTTGCAGTGTTGTGGCACCAGCACCAGTGCCTAAGGCACAATTTTTCAGCCCCTGTTTAACAGGGGTGTGTAATTACACTTTTTTATGCAATGCTTTGCAACAGGTCTGATTTCTGTGCTCCAAGTACAGTATCTGTGAGGGGTTTCAGTGTTGTGGCACCAGCACCAGTGCCTAAGGCACAGTTTTTCAGCCCCTGTTTAACAGGGGCGTGTAATTACTAATCTTGATCTAATAATTCAGAGCAGGGCCCATTCCTGCGCCCACCAAGAGTAGCTGTGAGGGCTTACAGTGTTGTTTCAACACCGTCCACCACCACCACCAAAGGCCCAATTTTTCTGCCCCTGTTCAACAGGTGCATGCAATTACAATTCTTGATCTAATAATACAGTGGTGTGAAAAAGTGTTTGCCCCCTTCCTCATTTCCTGTTTCTTTGCATGTTTGTCACACTTAAGTGTTTCGGAACATCAAACCAATTTAAACAATAGTCAAGGACAACACAAGTAAACACAAAATGCAATTTGTAAATGAAGGTGTTTATTATTAAAGGTGAAAAAAAATCCAAACCATCATGGCCCTGTGTGAAAAAGTGATACCACAACATCTCAATAGGATTCAGGTCAGGACTTTGGCTAGGCCACTCCAAAGTCTTCATTTTGTTTTTCTTCAGCCATTCGGTGGTGGACTTGCTGGTGTGTTTAGGATCATTGTCCTGCTGCAGAACCCAAGTTCGTTTCAGCTTGAGTACACGAACAGATGGTCGGACATTCTCCTTCAGGATCTCTTGGTAGACAGCAGAATTCATAGTTCCTTTTATCACGGCAAGTCTTCCAGGTCCTGAAGCAGCAAAACAGCCCCAGACCATCACACTACCACCACCATATTTTACTGTTGGTATAATGTTCTTTTTCTGAAATGCAGTGTTCCTTCTACGCCAGATATACTTGGACACACACCTTCCAAAGAGTTCCACTTTTGTCTCATCGGTCCACAGAATGTTGTCCCAAAAGTCTTGGGGATCATCAAGATGTGTTGTGGAGAAATTGAGACGAGCTTTGATGTTCTTTTTGCTCAGCAGTGGTTTTCTCCTTGGAACTCTGCCATGCAGGCCATTTTTGCCCAGTCTTTTCCTGATGGTGGAGGCATGAACGCTGACCTTAACTGAGGCAAGTGAGGCCTGCAGTTCCTTGGACGTTGTTGTGGGGTCTTTTGTGACCTCTTGGATGAGTCGTCGCTGCGCTCTTGGGGTAATTTTGGGCGGCCGGCCACTCCTGGGAAGGTTCACCACTGTTCCATGTCTTCGCCATTTGTGGATAATGGCTCTCACTGTGGTTTGCTGGATTCCCAAAGCTTTGGAAATGGCTTTATAACCCTTTCCAGACTGATAGATCTCAATTACTTTCTTTCTCAATTGTTCCTGAATTTCTTTGGGTCTCGGCATGATGTGTAGCTTTTAAGGATCTTCTGGTGGACCTTACTGTGTCAAGCAGCTCCTATTTAAGTGATGCCTTGATTGTGAACAGGTGTGGCAATAATCAGGCCTGGGTGTGGCTAGAGAAATTGAACTCAGGTGTGGACAACCACAGTTATAGTATGTTTTAACAAGGGGGGCAATCACTTTTTTCACACAGGGCCATGATGGTTTGGATTTTTTTCACCTTTAATAATAAACACCTTCATTTACAAATTGCATTTTGTGTTTACTTGTGTTGTCCTTGACTATTGTTTAAATTGGTTTGATGTTCCGAAACACTTAAGTGTGACAAACATGCAAAGGAACAGGAAATGGGGAAGGGGGAAAACACTTTTTCACACCACTGTATACAGCAGGGCCATTCCTGTGCCCACCAAGAGTAACTGTGAGGGCTAACAGTGTTGTGGCAACACCGTCCACCACCACCACCACAGGCCAAATTTTTCCTAACACTGTTCAACAATGGCATGTAATTACAATTCCTGATATAATAGTTCACAGCAGGGCGTTCCAGCGCCCACCAAGAGTAGCTGTGAGGGCTTACAGTGTTGTGGCAACACCAACATCTAATGGGGCAAATTTCTGCAGAGTATATACGGCAGGCCCCTACTTTCAAACATCCAACTTAGAAACGACTCCTACTTGCAAACGGAAGGAGAAAACAGGAAGTGAGAGGAAATCTACCCCTAGGAAGGGAAATTCTATCCTGTTAGATTTAATTTGGGAAAAAGGTATCTCCTCTCTACTGATGCTTTATCACCAATCCTTGTTTCAATAAAAACCCCACTTTTCCACAAACATTTGTCATTGGGACGGAAAGTGAGGTGAGCGGACACCTGGATGTTCGGGTTCGGCGGGTTCGGCCGAACTTCGGAAAAAAGTCCGGGTTCGGGACCGAACTTGACCCGAACTTGACCCCGAACTCCGAACCCCATTGAAGTCAATGGGGACTCGGACTTTTGAACACTAAAATGGCTGTAAAAAGGTCATGGAAAGGGCTAGAGGGCTGCAAATGGCAACAAAATGTTGTTAAGAGCATGGCAAGTGATCTGCAAACAAATGTGGATAGGGAAATAACTTAAAATAACATAAAAAAAATAAAAAAAAATAAAAATAAAAAAATGCTGGAGGCCCCCTTCTCAGCAGAAGAGGTACAGGAAGTCATTAAGAACCTCAGAAACTCAACGGCACGATGCCGCACATATGGTGGGAATACCCCAGAATACGCACTTTCTGGAAAAAAATATTCAATTTAATGGATAAGATAGTGGGAAAATAAAATACTTGGAAATTAAAAAAAAAATGAAAAAATTATAATCTTGACCTAGGAGGACGAAATTCAAATGGAGTAGGAGGTGGCGGTGGATGTGGCGGTGGAGGTGGAAGCGGCGGTGGAGGACGAGGGAGCCAACACTGGTTCAAAAATACAACAATGGCTGGGTAAGGCTAGTGGTGAATGATGTGTCGAATTCTGTCCCCCGTCGCATAGTGTCCGCCCTGTACTGCGCTTGCTCAGTACGTAGGACAAGGGGATTTTGAAACTCTCCGAGACGATGCGCGGTGACTCCAGGTTCAAGCCACATCATCCGAGATTGAAGCCTAGCCAAGCGAGCCCGTGAGGGGCCTTGTTACTATGTGCTACCGTATGTCCACTTGGATGGTCGGGCTTGAACCTGCACTCACTGCGCAGGCGACGTTCATCGTTGGAGATTTTGTGAATCTCCTTGTCCTCCGTACTGCGCAAGCACTGCACCTGCGCAGTAAGTGGCCGGACACTATCCGATAGCAAGACAGTTTTCGTCAGAACACCGGTATATGTGTCTATTCTGCACAAGGTATGGCCAAGTCCTGTGGGATCCATGCCTGGTTCATTTTAATGAACGTGAGCTTGTCCACATTGGCTCTGGACAGGCGGCTGCGCTTGTCTGTGATAACGCCCCCTGCCGTGCTAAATACACGTTCAGATAATACACTGGCGGCAGGGCAGGCCAGCACCTCCAAGGCGTAAAGGGCAAGCTCAGGCCATGTGCCCAATTTGGAGACCCAGAAGTTGAAGGGGGCAGACCCGTCATGCAGTACGTGTACGCGTGTGCACACATACTGCTCCACCATGTTGGTGAAATGCTGCCTCCTGCTAAGACGTTCCATCTCAGCTGGTGGTGCTGGTTGTTGTGGCGTGCCGACAAAGCTTTTCCACATTCCGGCTATGCTAACCCTGCCTTGCGAGGTGCTGGCGGTGCCCCGGCTGCGTTGGCGACCTCTTCCTCCTCCTCTGCCTTCGCCTTGTGCTTCCACCGTACCCCCGCTTCCAAGTGGGAATGCCACCAGCAGCGCGTTTACCAGCGTGCGCTTGTACTCGCGCATCTTACGATCACACTCCAGTGAGGTAATTAAGGACGGCACGTTGTCCTTGTAACAGGGATCCAGCAGGGTGGCCACCCAATAATCAGCACCAGTTAAAATGTGGGCAACTCGGCGGTCGTTGCGGAGACACTGCAGCATGTAATCGCTCATGTGTGCCAGACTGCCCAGAGGCAAGGAAAAGCTGTCCTCTGTGGGAGGTGTATCGTCTGTGTCCTCTGTATCCCCCCAGCCACGCACCAGTGATGGACATGAGCTGGTCTGGGTGCCACCCTGCTGTGAACATGGTTCCTCCTCCTCCTCCATCTCCTCCTCATCCTCCACCTCGTCATCCTCCAGAACTGTGCCCTTGCTGCCAGACAATTTAGTACCTGCCGCTTGTTGGTGCAGGAACCCACCCTCGTAGCCACTTGTAAATGACTGCCCTGAAAGCCTTTGAAATGAACCCTCTTTCTCCTCCTCATCCTGTGCCACATCCTCTTCCATCATCGCCTTAAGAGTTTTTTCAAGGAGGCATAGAACTGGGATAGTAACGCTGAGAACGGCGTTATCGGCACTGGCCATGTTGGTGGAGTACTCGAAACAGCGCAACAAGGAACACAGGTCTCGCATGGAGGCCCAGTTATTGGCGGTGAAGTGGTGCTGTTCCGCAGAGCGACTCACGCGTGCGTGCTGCAGCTGAGACTCCACTATCGCCTGCTGCTGCTCGCACAGTCTGGCAAGCATTTGCAAGGTGGAGTTCCACCTTGTGGGCACGTCACATATGAGACGGTGAGCGGGAAGGCCGAAGTTACGCTGCAGCGCTGACAGGCGAGCAGCAGCAGGGTGAGAATGCCGAAAGTGCGCACAGACGGCCCTCACTTTCTGCAGCAGCTCTGGCATATCGGGGTAATTCTTCAGGAACCTCTGGACCACCAAGTTCAGCACATGCGCCAGGCAAGGGATGTGCGTCAAACCGGCAAGGCCCAGAGCTGCTACGAGATTTCGCCCATTATCGCACACCACCAGGCCGGGCTTGAGGCTCACTGCCACCAACCACTCATCGGTCTGTTGTTCCATGTCCCTCCACAACTCCTGCGCGGTGTGGGGTTTTTACCCCAAACAGGAAATTTTTAAAACTGCCTGCTGTCGTTTAGCCCTGGCTGTGCTGAAGTTGGTGGTGAAGGTGTTACGCTGACCGGATGAGGAGGCGGTAGAGGATGAGGAGGCTGAGTAGGAGGAGTTAGCAACAGGAGGCAAACTGAAGTGCCCTGCAATCCTCGGTGGTGGAAGGACATGCGCCAAAGTGCTATCCGCCTCAGGCCCAGCCGCCACTACATTTACCCAGTGTGCTGTTAGGGAGATATAACGTCCCTGACCGTGCTTACTGGTCCACGCATCCGTAGTTAGGTGGACCTTGCCACAGATGGCGTTGCGCAGTGCACACCTGATTTTGTCCCCCACTTGGTTGTGCAGGGAAGGGATAGCTCGTCTGGAAAAGTAGTGGCGGCTGGGCACGACGTACTGTGGGACAGCCAATGACATCAGCCGTTGAAAACTCTGCGTCTCCACCAGAGGGAATGACAGCATTTCAAAGGCGAGCAATTTTGAAATGCTGCCATTCAGGGCCAGGGATCGCGGGTGGCTAGGGGGGTATTTCCTCTTCCGCTCCAGTGTTTGGGAAATAGAGAGCTGAACGCTTCCATGGGACATTGTGGAGATGGTTGGTGACCCAGGTGGTAGTGTTGCTGGCAGATCCTCTGTTTGCGGGTTGGCAGGTGTCACTGTCACTACAGAGGTGGATGAAGAGGCAGAGACTGCAGCAGAAGAGGAAGCAGGAGGAGCCAGAGACCTTTCTTGGTTTTTGCGGTGTCTACTCCACTGCATCTCGTGCTTTGCACTTAGATGCCTGGTCATGCAGGTTGTGCTCAGGTTGAGAACGTTTATGCCTCGCTTCAAGCTCTGATTGCACAGCGTGCAAACCACTCGTGTCTTGTCATCAGGACATTGTCTGAAGAACTGCTACGCTAGGGAACTCCTTGGACCTGGCTTTAGTGTGCTCGGTCCCTTGCTGCATTGGGCAGTAGCAGACGTACTGTCTAGGGGACGGACGCTCCGCTTTTGCACCCTGCTCCCTCTTCTGCTGTGCTGGTGGCTCTGTGCGACCACCGCCTCTTCCTCTGAACTATACTGGTCACCTGCATGACGTTGATTCCATGTGGGGTCAAGGACCTCATCGTCCTCCACATCATCTTCCACCCAAAATTCACCCCTGCCCTCCTTGTCGGTCTGCACAATGGCGAAAGCAGCAGCAGTTGGCACCTGTGTTTCGTCATCATCCGAGACGTGCTGCGTTGGTCCTCCCATGTACTCATCATGAAACATAAGTGGTTGGGCATCGGTGCACACAATCTCTTCCACTTCTGAGGTAGGGCTAGGTGGATGGCCCTGGGAAACCCTGCTAACAGAGTCATCAAAAAGCAGAAGAGACTGCTGCATGATTTGGGGCTCAGACTGATTGGCTGATTTTGTAAGAGGGTGAGGTGAAAGACTGATGGACATCGGCTGCAGGTGCCAACTCTGAACTTTCATCAGGAGACTGGGTGGGAGACAATGTGAAGGAACCGGAGGCACTGTCAGCAGCAACCCAATCTATTATCGCCTGTACTTGTCCTGGCCTCGACATTCGTACAGCCTCATTAGGCGCGCCAAAATACTGCTGCAGGCTCTGTCGCCTACTCGCACCTGCAGAAGGTGTTTCACTAATGCGTGTAGCTGGCACAGATCGACCACGTCCTCTCCCTGCAACAGGAGCGCCACCAGCAGCACCACGACCCGGGCCACGTCCCCTTTTTGATGATCTCCTCATATTTTCAAAATTCATGATCTCGCCCTAAATGGGTGTTTTTGTATATAGCAGAATACACGTACAGTGTCTAAAGCGTTTATGAAAACGCAGAAAATGCTATTGGGAAGATAAAAAAACATTGCAAATTTTTTTTTTTTGCAATGTTTTTGCAATATCAGACTACACGGATAGTATGTAAAGCGTTTATGAAAACGCAGAAAATGCTATTGGGAAGAAAAAAAAAACACTGCATAATTTTATTTTTTTGCAATGTTTTTGCAATATCAGACTACACGGACAGTATGTAAAGCGTTTATGAAAACGCAGAAAATGCTATTGGGAAGAAAAAAAAACACTGCAAAATTATATTTTTTTGCAATGTTTTTGCAATATCAGACTACACGGACAGTATGTAAAGCGTTTATGAAAACGCAGAAAATGCTATTGGGAAGAAAAAAAAAAACACTGCAAAATTTTATTTTTTTTTTGCAATGTTTTTGCAATATCAGACTACACGGACAGTATGTAAAGCGTTTATAAAAAAACGCAGAAAATGCTATTAGGAAGAAAAAAAAACACTGCAAAATTTTTTTTTTTTGCAATGTTTTTGCAATATCAGACTACACGGACAGGTATCTACAGCGTTTATGAAAACGCAGAAAATGCTATTGGGAAGAAAAAAAAACACTGCAAAATTTTTTTTTTTGCAATGTTTTTGCAATATCAGACTACACGGACAGTATGTACAGCGTCTATGAAAACGCAGAAAATGCTATTGGGAAGAAAAAAAAACACTGCAAAATTTTATTTTTTTGCAATGTTTTTGCAATATCAGACTACACGGACAGTATGTAAAGCGTTTATGAAAACGCAGAAAATGCTATTGGGAAGAAAAAAAAAACACTGCAAAATTTTATTTTTTTGCAATGTTTTTGCAATATCAGACTACACGGACAGTATCTAAAGCGTTTATGAAAACGCAGAAAATGCTATTGGGAAGAAAAAAAAACACTGCAAAATTTTATTTTTTTGCAATGTTTTTGCAATATCAGACTACGCGGACAGTATGTAAAGCGTTTATGAAAACGCAGAAAATGCTATTGGGAAGAAAAAAAAACACTGCAAAATTTATTTTTTTTTGCAATGTTTTTGCAATATCAGACTACACGGATAGTATGTAAAGCGTTTATGAAAACGCAGAAAATGCTATTGGGAAGAAAAAAAAAAAACACTGCAAAATTTTATTTTTTTGCAATGTTTTTGCAATATCAGACTACACGGACAGTATCTAAAGCGTTTATGAAAACGCAGAAAATGCTATTGGGAAGAAAAAAAAAACACTGCAAAATTTTATTTTTTTTGCAATGTTTTTGCAATATCAGACTACGCGGACAGTATCTAAAGCGTTTATGAAAACGCAGAAAATGCTATTGGGAAGAAAAAAAAACACTGCAAAATTATATTTTTTTTTTGCAATGTTTTTGCAATATCAGACTACACGGACAGTATCTACAGCTTTTATGAAAAAGCAGAAAATGCTATTGGGAAGAAATAAAAAAACACTGCAAAATTTAATTTTTTTGCAATGTTTTTGCAATATCAGACTACACGGACAGTATCTACAGCGTTTATGAAAACGCAGAAAATGCTATTGGGAAGAAAAAAAAACACTGCAAAATGTTATTTTTTTGCAATGTTTTTGCAATATCAGACTACACGGACAGTATGTAAAGCGTTTATGAAAACGCAGAAAATGCTATTGGGAAGAAAAAAAAACACTGCAAAATTATATTTTTTTGCAATGTTTTTGCAATATCAGAATACACGGTTAGTGTCTACAGCGTGTATGTAGGAACACGCAGAAAATGCTATTAGGAAAAAAAAAGCAAAATTCAATTTTTATGCAATGTTTTTCCAATAGCAGAATACACACAGACTGTGGTGTATCTCTTAGTATATGCAGTGCAGTAATGTTGCACTGAGCTTGCAGGTAAAACGTTTAGATTTTGTCTGGCACTGGCCTCATGGCACTGTTACTGTGACTGTGCACTGCACCCCAGCCAGGGTACAATTGATTTAGGAATCTCTTCAATAATTATGTCTGCCTCTTTCTTTTGCAAAATAAAGAAACTCCCTCCTACTCTAGCTATCTAGATCGCTCACTGATCTAACTAATTAGAATAAAATTCCAGGAATGTGGACTGACTTTAGCACACTAACTCCTAAAATCCTCTATCTATCTATCTATCTATCTGCAGCACAGGAACCTGCCTAACAGTGTCTGTCTAACAGAATGACGCTGTGTGCTGTGTGTGTACTATTTATAGAGACTGGGTCACATGCTGCACTGGCCAATCACAGCCATGCCATTAGTAGGCATGGCTGTGATGGCTTCTAGGGCACACTAGTGAAACGATCATCCATTGGCTGCCCTAAAGCTGTTAAAAAGGCGCCAATACAGCGCCGAACACCGGACCCGAACCCGAACTTACAGCCAATAGTTTGCACCGCCTGTATACTGCTGTTCAGAGTATATAGGGTTGTAGGTATAGGGTTTTATTTTGGGTGCGGGGTTCCCCTTAATATCCATACAAGACCCAAAGGGGCTGGTAATGGGCTGGGGTGATGGGGTAGCCATGCCATTTTTCTCAAATATTTTCATCCATATTGCCAGGACACGACATGACATTAAAGGCGCAAGCAGTTTTAAATGGCTTATTTTTTTCCTTTACAAATGTAATTTTTTGCAGGGACAGTTCTAAACACGGGAACCACATGCCACTTCACAGGCATACTTTAGACACTTTATGCACCATTAAAATGACCGCTCCCGAAAAAACGTCCGTTTTTAAAACTTCTTTTTGCATTGATACATGTCCCCTGGGGCAGGACCCGGGTCCCCAAACCTGTTTTATGACATTAACATGCATATTGGCCGTTATAATTAGCACTTTAGATTTCGAACGTTCGTGTCCATTGTAACTAATAGGGTTCTAACGTTCACGCAAACTTTCGGTCCGTTCGCAGGTTCTGGTGCGAACCGAACACGGGGGTGTTCGGCTCATCCCTATTTGGATATATTCAAATATTTTCTGTGCCTTCTGTTGATTGTGTGGTAATCGTGTGGGAGAGAAATGGAGGGTTTTGGGTAGGGATAGGAATTTCCAATGGTGTCCTACTTGGACTACGTCCATGACCCAAAGTTGTTTGACTTGCTCCGTCCAGACACAAGCATATTTTCACAACCTGACCCCTACTGCCCCATCTGGACTGGAAAACCGTCAAAAAGGTTTCTGCTGCTCCGAAATCGCTGCTGTCTTTGGCATTCGTGCCACCATACTCTGAGGTGTTCTCCCAGCTTTTTTATACACTTTTAGAGGTCTAAAGGGTCTGAATTCTCTCACTTTATTTTGATACTGCTTCCTTCCCTGGAAACGTCTTTGTTTTGGTTTCACATCTTGCGGGAGCATACCCGACTTGCCTCCAGTGACTTTTGAAATCGCTGATTCCATTGTATTGCCAAAGAGGGCGGTTCCGTCGAACGGAATGCGACACCAATTTATATTTGATGATATATCCGCTGTCCAAGGCTTAAGCCACAGCGCCCTCCTTGCCATTACTGATGACTGCATGGCTCTGGCTGAGCAGCGCATGGCATCAATTGCTGCTTTGCCAACAAATTCACCTGAAAGTTTAATGTTGGTTAATAGTTTGAGAGCTGTGGTCATATCTGCTTCTGATTGCAGATCTGCTTCTAGGCTTTCTGCCCACGATGTAATAGCTTTGGCCAAAGAGGTAAGTGCTAGGACAGGTCTACATGCGTTGCCTGCTGCTATGTAGGCTCTTTTCATGTCTGCATCCATCCTTCTATCTAAAGGCTCCTTGAAGGACACTGCGTCATCCATGGGAAGGTTTACATGGCGGGCTAGTCTCATAACTGCTGCATCCACGAGGGGTGGCGTTTCCAGGGAGTGCATATCTTCCGTCTTGAACGGGTACATGTGATTAAATCGGTTGACTGGGGACACCTTCCTGTCCACCTTCTCCTACTCTTCCTTAATAATGTCTTTAACCTCTTCTATAAGAGGTAACGAGAGACTTGTTTTTCTCAACTGGGGATAATACCTCCTTGCTTTAGCGGGTTGAGCTGTTTATTCTTCCCATTCTAGTGCTTCCCTAACTGCCTTTACTAGAGGCTGTACTGAGAAGTATCTGAAACTTATAGTTTCCTCTTGCTGGGACTCTTCTCCAGAGCTGGACCCTGGGGAAGGATCTCTTGGTCTTTGGGCTGCCGTCAGGGTCACCCCATTCTCCCCAGGCTGCCTAGTTGTGGTCGTTGACTGTTTGTTTGATTATTCTGACCATTTCAGCTTTTTGGCTTCTTTATCCATTGCTGCTTCTAGTAGGCAAACTGTACATAACATTTTCCCCGTACGGGCTTTTAGTCCACATCCTACACAGAGATCATCTCTAGACTCTTCTTCCTGATGTGTATATTCCACTCTGTGCCGGTGTTCTGCCGAGAAAGTTCCCCCCTGGACTGCGCAGGCGCAGCGCTTGCGCAGTACGAAGCACAACAAAGCTGCTGGAAATAGCCAAAGCTGAAGACAGTGAGTCAGCTGTACACGATTCCTGTAACAGGGCCCCTCGTGGGCTCGCTTCGCTCGCCACGCTTCGGGCATGGCCTCGCTGCGCTGTGCATATTTTTATTCTGACTCTATGTCCACTTGGATGGTGGGGCTCGAACCTGTATATAGGTTAGAATGTAGTGCGCAGGCACCGTGTACAGCTGACTGACTGTGTTCAGCTTCGGCTATTTTCGAAGACTCCGTTGTGCTTCGTAGTGCGCAAGCGCTGCGCCTGCGGAGTACAGGGGGGTCTTTACCCGCCGGGGGAACTTTCTCGGTAAGACAGTGTGTAGCCGACCTCTCAGAGCTTGAGGCATGTTGCTGCTGTGTCTCCCTGCTTTTGGAGGAGTGTTCGGGCAGATAAGGGCTGAAACAGATTACAGCCTGTCAGTATGTGCACTCTTTTTTATGGATGTCATACAGACACATATACCTACCTGCCCTCACCTTAAGATACGTGGCTGGTCCTTAGGAGAGCTCATCTTTGCCTCTAAAATTCACATACAGTATTGTCTCAGTCACTTGTCCCAACATTTGGTAATGCAACAAACTTTGATTTGCATGTCTCCTACCTGTGTCCTTGGATCGATTACCATGGCGCCTGACAACTTCACGCTGGTGCATTTGTGTCTTCACCTGCTGCGCACTGTCCTCCATCCCTTGAGGCTATTTAAGTTCTGGGGTGGGTGAGCCCCTTCTGCGGATTCCTGGGACGCTCCTTACGCCATTTCCAAAACCGGAAGTACTCCTGCCGCCATCTTGCTACACCCGGAAGTTATAGTTTGATCTGTAATATACAGCTTACTGGAAGTTGTGTTTCCGCCATCTTGCTCCACTCACTGAGGCTGCTAGTCCCGGAAGTAGTTTTGAGAATGGGCAGCCCACTGCACGTTTGTTTGTTGTTTCCTGATGGCTCTCCTAGACCAGATACCTGCATCCTCTCTTCCAGGATCCTTGCGGGGTGAGGTCTTCCCCATATAGGCGTTTGTGTCAGCATTTACAGCGGGGAGCTTTGTCACAGGAGAGGCTTGAACCTGTGCGGCTTGGTCAGAAGTGTCTGACAGGTGAGGGAAAAATTAAAAATCCTGCTCTTTCAGCAGCATAACCGGCTGTTAGCAGTGAGGAAAAAAAAGAGAATACTGCAGGTAGGGAGGAGACCTAATCTTATAGTATAACCGGTCCTGTGATTGGACAGGGTGCGGAACCTACCCATATGTATATTCTGTCATGCTGTGTCAGGAAATATGTTTTGCATGTTCTGGTGCGAACTGAAAAGTGGGGTGCTCGGCTCATCCCTATTACTCAACATAAAAAAATGGGAAAAGAAACTGCGCTGCGGGGAATGTACCCGGAAAAGGGTATGACTAAACGTTAACAATACAAAGGCTTGAGAAAGCCTGGCCAGAAGCTGCAACTCAACCGTAAAACATAACCACAGTGATAACAAATCATGTAATGTGTTGACCATATAGTGATCATAAATTAAGTAATCCTACATATATGGATACCTGTAACTAAAATCAAAGGACCAAAATGTGGATATAAATGTGCATAAACAATCATATATGACAAACGCACGAAAAATCGCACGTGACAATAAATAATATTGAATAATATTGTGTTAAATTAAAAGTTGTGAGCAAAAATTGAATAAATAAATAAATAAATTGATAAAAAGTGCAAGTCCAAACAAATCTTCATAAAAGTTCCACCCGTGAAGTGACTGGCAAATGAATCAGTCCATCTCTGTGAATAAATAAATAAAATTCCAAAACTGTCCCACGTGATCCGCCACCAAAAAAGAGTTGAGATTTACTTCTTACCAGAAGCAGTTGACACCCCACTACAGGGTGTCACACATGCCTTTGTAAAGATATCCCTCTTTAAGTCTCCCTGGAGATATCACAGATACCAGCAGCCTGATAGCACAGTTCACAGTTCGGTTTCCCAGAATGAACCGATTAATCCCCATAGTGTAACATAGGCTTCCTGAACACAGCAATAGCCACATAAAAACAAAGAACAAACCACTGATTCACACAATACAGGCCACAGCATCTATATAAATGAGCCCCAATACCTCATTTACATACAGAACTGTATTAACTTAAGGTTTCATGCACACAAGCATTTTTTTAAGCTCCTAGAAGCTGTTATTATAAGGCTAAACAGTGTTATTCTATGTGTCCATGCACACTACTTTAGGCTATTTTTTGAGCTTCAACATCTAGGAGCAGAGAAAACATTGTTTTTGTAGAGTTTCCTGGAGCGCTTTTCCAGCAGAGATGCTCCTAAACGCTTCTACTAGCGATTTTTGAGCTTTTTTTCCTTTTTTTAAGGAAACTGCAAAAACGCTAATAACACACCAACGCTCCAAAAAAATGCTAAAACGCTACTACAAAAAGCTATTACCAGTGTTTTTTATCCAGCCTTTTTTCCCAGCGTTTTTTTTTAAGTTGTGTGCATGGAGCCTAATACAGTTTTATCTTTTAGATTTAGTAAGACGTTTGTAAGGTATGTTATGTTTGTCTCTGCTAATAATGATTTTATTGTATTTTTAGTGAAAATATCAGTATTTCGTGATTTCCAACAACAGCAGCCCTGGGGCTCCCTGTGAGGCTCCTCATACCTTTGTACTTTTATTTATTATTTTAAGTCCCTGGCTCTCTGGGCACTTGGCCTCCTCAGCCCTGCCCCTTCCTTCTCAGCCTATCACGAATCACCCAGTTTTGGTTCCTCGCATGACCTGCCTGTGCAGTGCATGCTGGGAGAAGCCAATATGGCGGCACCCGTAGACTGTCTATGAGGAGAAGCAGCAGAGTATCTGGGCAAGATGGAGCACCAAAGCCCGGTCTTAGCAAGACTCCAAGCTCAAAGACTGGAACCTACTGGCTGCCTTGATGATGAACAGACACACTGAGAAGATGGAGGGCTGCAAATCTCTTGACCAGAGCTGGAGGATGAAGGATTGGGTGAGAGAGACACTGGGGACACCACTGGGGGGAGGGGGGAGAAACCAAGGGTAGGGGAGACTAGGGATACCTGCCGGAGGAGGGGGCAGTGCAATATGTAGGTGGGACTATGTTAGGGTGACCAGATGTCCCCGGTTTTAGGATTGAGGATACTGTCCCCGGACCAAGTCTGTCCCTGTTTTTGTCCCCGGATTTGACTTCAACAGGAGCTGGGGCAATTTTCAAAGAAAGTCAGTGCAGAATAAAAAAAAATAAAAAACCTGAATTACCCCCCCCCCCCCAATGCGCTCCTACTAGCTTAGGGAGGTGTATTTTTTCAATTATCTGTGTCTTTCTGATGATGATGTGCTGGTCAGAGCGGATGGACTATTTTTTCAGTTTCTGGGACATGCCCATTCAGCTCCGCTCACATGTTCTTCTGCCTTGGCTCAAATCCCAGCCAGCTGCCTGCTTCCTTATCTCCTTGCCTTCCCTGGCAGAGTAATTTTCCTCCGCTCCCCACCCAGTAGTAGCCGGGGCCCGGAGGGTGAGACCTGAGAGGCTGTGAGGCGGGCGGAAGGGGGCAACGGGCAGAGAGAGGCAGCTGACGATGTCCAGCAGCAGGAATAGAGGGGAAGCAGATCCAATCGTGGGGCTGCCAGTGCCTTCAAGGCTTCAACACAGGTGTGCTTTGGGGGTGTCTGGGAATAGACTACATTTCCCTGTGTCTGTCTCTCTGGCACAATGGATGGTATCAGAACTCAAAGGCAGCAGGCACTTATTGGTCATACGTTAACAAAATCAGCACCCAGCAGCCATGTTATGTGACACACTGTGACAGAGCCAGCCAGAGCCATGATAGAGTGCCTGCTGCCTGTGAGTTATCATAATGCTGATGATCTTAACCAGTTGCCGATCGCCTGATAGGAGATTTACTGCTATAGGGTGGTTGCGCTGCACAGGATCACTTATATACGTGATCCTGCATTTCTGGGTATCAGAGCCAATCAGCGGATCCGGCGGACTCGCCTAGTGGTCTGCCTATGTAAACAAGGCAGTTTGCCATTCTGTCAGTATGGAAGACATTGATCCTGTGTTCCTGCAAAGAAAAAAGAAAAAGTCTGATGGAATCTTTTCATCGGATATTCCGATCGTGTGTGGGCCTCATCAGACTTTTTTTTTTTCGAAAATTCTGACGGACCTAGAAATAGAGCATGTTCTAAATATTTCTGATGGAACCAATTCCTATCAGGAAAAACGCTCATCTGTATGCTGTTCCGACGGACCAAAAACGACACATGCTCTGAAGCAAGTCAGAGACGGCAGCTATTGGCTATTGAACTTCCTTTTTCTAGTCCCGTCGTACGTGTTGTACGTCACCGCATTCTAGATGGTCGGACTTTGGTGTGATCGTGTGTAGGCAAGACCGTTTCAGCGGAACTTCATCGGAAAAACCTTCAGGGTTTATTCCGACAGGAAAACCGGTCGTGTGTACGTGGCATTAGTGTCCGATTTGTCCACCGCAATATCGCAGTCCCGCTATAAGTCGCTGATTTCTGCCATTACTTGTAAAAAAAATATGTCCCCGGATTTAATGTTAAATATCTGGTCACCTGGGGGCGCATGCGTGCGAGCAACGGAGATGGCCGCCTGACTCCAGTGCTCCGTGCCGTCGGTACGAAAACACCAGTCTAATCTGACATAGCCACAGAGCGGACGCTGCATATAGAGCTCCGGAGGCTCCGGAATACCCCAGGCTCCCGGCGGTGATGCACAAATCGGCAAAAAAGCCCCCCAAGAGCCGGCAGCATAACAAACTTTCCCCAGCATTAGGCAGAGGCAGATCCAAGATGGCGCCCGATCCTCCGGAGCCTGACGAGGACACCCAGCTCTCTGCTGCAGGCCCAGAATCTCCTGCGGACAGCCTACATCTATTTCCCACGGAACGGGTGAGTCCCCCCCCTGTGGAATCAGAGGACATGTTGGCCAAATTCCGCACCATAGTCAGGGATGAAATTACAACAGCATCCCGCAAGCTTTCCTCTGACTTGGTGCGGGGCCTTAAAGAGATAGGCCACCGCACTAACCAGCTAGAGCACCGCATGGACTTAGCAACCACTGTGCTAGAGGGCCATGAGGAAGAGGTGGACAAAATATCCGGGGAGCTGAAAGCCTTGAGAGACAAGTTGGAAAACGCAGAAAATAGGGCCCGGAGGGAAAACCTTCGCATCCGCGGTATCCCTGAGGTAATCGCTGACCTGCAGGGTACAGCTACCGCATTTTTCCAAGAACTGGCCCCAGAACTCCCGGTGGAAAGACTGGAGTTTGACCGTATTCACAGATCCCTGGCCCCCAAAACCTCTGAGGGACCCCCGAGGGATATCATCATCAAGTTCCACTATTACCGGACCAAAGAGAGACTTCTACAAGCTGCAAGAGAGCAACAGAACCTCTCCTTCCAGGGTAACACCCTCCAGCTATTTGCAGACCTCCCCCCGGTCACCATCGCCAGGCGGCGAGGCCTCAAACCCTTCCTCCAAGTATTACAAGCCCACAAAATTAAGTACAGATGGGGATTCCCATTTAAGCTTTCTTTTTCCCACCTAGGCCGTCAATTCCACGCCACCTCTCCGTCAGACCTGAAACGCCATTTCCTGGAACTACAGCTGGACCTTCCTCCGTCTCAGCCTGATGCCTCATCCTCGTCCACCAGACCCGGAGCCTCCAGACAAGGTCCCCCCAGGCCTCCTCGTCAATCCTCTCAAGCATCTCAAAAGTCCCAATCTGGATCCCAGGCGCTGCGGGACCTGCAGGCCCAACGTTTCCAACTATCCAACAATGGATGAAGGAGCTAAGTTTAACTTTTTGTTCATTTCAGCTTTTCTTGGTCATCTGGACCCTTGCTGCCCAGTTCCCCTTGAACTACTGGTTTGGAAGTAGTTCCCCCACCACATTTATCTTAGCATTGGTTTCTGACACCTGGTCGGAGGGGGTCGTCCCAGGATAGGCTGCCCCGCTTGTGAGATGGCAGCCCGGGGCGAAATTTACCCCCCTTAGGTGACCAGGCAGAACTTCAGCATCAACCTGACTCCCCCACCCTGCCACACCCATGAGTACACAAATGGTTTGGGCTGCTACATGTGGCCCTCTGTTTTTCCTTTTTTTTTGCGGACTCTGGGTTTGCTGGGGGGTGGGGGGGTCTTAGGTCAAGTTTGGTGGGGGCACGTGTTTATCATTATGCTTATTGGTCATTCGGTACATTGCTGTGTTGTGGTTCTGCAGTCCTCGGCTGTGGCCTGGTGGGGCTGCGGTGGTGACGGGTGCACATGGTCTCACCCGACCCCCCGGAGGGAATAGCCTGCTGGCTGTTCCCCCTGGGGGATCGGGTGATCTTCCTCCTGCTCTCCAATATGTTAATGCTGTATTTTGGTTACCTTATGGTTACGGTCTGCAGCCCCCTCGTTTTGATGATTTTTTTTTCAGGTACCATCACCCAGATCCTATGTCAATAACATGTTTGTACTGTTTTTACTATAGACCGGTGGTTCCGACGGACCACTGCTACCCCCATGTGTTGGCACCCGGCTAGGAGATTTTTCTTAGCCAGACTCCCAACCCGAAGTGGGTTATATAACCCATGTTGCGCTACATTTATGTACATAACATTTGTTCTATGCCGGGCCTTCCTCTGTACTTTCACCTTTTCTATTTCTCTTCTTTCCTCTCTGTTTTCCTCTCTCTTCCAGGCCTTCCCCCCCCTCCCTTCCTTCCCTTCTCCTAGAACCCCGGGGTGCGGAAACAGAGCATTACACTGCTTCATGTGTTTGATCCAATGACCCTCCGTTGGCTGTCCCTGAATGTTCAGGGCATTAACTTGCCTCAAAAATGGGTCAAGGCTTTCAAATACCTTAAGCAGCACAAAATTGACATGCCTACAAGAAACCCACTTCTCTGCCTCCTCTTGCCCCAAATACTTCGATGCAAACTATCCTCAAGTTTATTTAGCAAATGGTCCTACTAAACAGAAAGGTGTTCTCATAGCCATAAGAAAATCAGTCCCGTTTATTTGCAGTAAACAAATTGCAGACCCTTACGGCAGATACCTTCTCCTCCAGGGTTCAGTTCAGGACAACGAGGTAACTATCATGACCTATTACGCCCCAAATGTTAACCCGGGCCCCTTTTTGACACATGTTTGCGCCCTGTTAAGGGACCACCAGAAGGGCATCCTCCTGTTGGCGGGTGACTCTAATGTCTCGCTAAACCCCTCTCTGGATAACTACCCATCGGACCATAGGGTTCCCTCCCCAGCCGCAAAAACTTTTCTACGAACCCTAAAAAACCATGACCTAGTCGACATTTGGCGGGAGTTACACCCCCTTGGTAGGGACTATACCCACTATTCCCATCCCCATCACTCACACTCCAGGATCGATCACATGCTTGTGTTGCGGCAGCATTTAACCTTAATTGATGCAATCTTTATTCTAGCAACCCCCTGGTCAGACCATGACCCAATTCTGACTATTTGCCACTCCCTGCTCACCAAACCACAGCACGCCCCTTGGGTGATGAATGACTCTCTTTTGTCATTTGAGCCGATCCTCACTGAGATACACAAAGCATTGATGGATTATTTTAAGCTTAATACAGGTACGGTCTCCTCGCCAGTGACCCTTTGGGAAGCATATAAAGCGGTCCTTCGGGGCCACGTTATTCGTATAGCGTCAAGGCGCAAAAAGGAGCGAACCCAAACCCGGCGCAAACTCGAACATAACTTGGAGGCCCTCTCCACGGCCTTTAAACAAGATCCTACCCCAACCAATCGCAAACTTTTAGACAAAGCCCGATTGGATCTATGTTTAACGGACGACGCAGAACGCACCTTGCGCTGGGCTCGTCAGAAGTGGTACACTAAGGCAGACAAGCCCACGGCGATGCTAGCCAATAGATTGCGCACTTTCACCCCGAAATTTGCCCCGATAGCCTTACGCACCCGTCACAATATCCTTACGGGCAACCCTCGTCGGGTCTTGGACGAATTCCGCCACCGTCTCACCAAGCTTTATTCTGCCCCCACCCATGCTTCTGCCCACGGCCTGACTCATTTCCTGAAGGATTTACCCTTACCTTCCCTATCTGCCACCCACAGATCTCTTATGGACAGAGACATACAGGTATCAGAAGTTCTCCACTGTATCAAAGAACTAAAGACAGGCAAAGACCGGGCCCTGATGGCTTCACAGCCCTCTATTACAATGCCCCACATTTGGCGGCTATGTATAATTCGGTAAAAGACGGCCACTCATTTACACCAGACTTGCTGACCGCCAACATTGTAATGATTCCCAAGCCAGATAGGGACCACTCTCCTTGGGCCAATTTCCGCCCAATTTCCTTAATAAATATTGACATGAAAATCCTGACAAAGATTCTGGCCAACCGCCTGAATTCATTTCTCCCGCGTTTGATAAAAAAAGACCAGGTGGGATTTGTCCCCCGTAGACAGGCAGGGGATGCCATTAGACGGCTCCTTCAAATCCAACAAATAGCGCATGATAGATCTTTGGAAACAATGTTTCTGTCCCTGGATGTTAATAAGGCCTTTGACACCTTGTCTTGGCCCTATTTGATACAGGTTCTAGGTCACTACGGCTTTGGCACCTCTTTTTTGAGTTGGGTCTCAGCCGTTTACGATTCCCCCCAAGCTAAGTTACGATATTATGGTCATGAATCGCCCACCTTCCCCATAAAGAGGGGAACCCGCCAAGAGTGTCCACTCTCCCCCCTTCTATTTATCTTGGCACTGGAACCCTTGGCGGAGGCCATACGATCGCATGTGGACATAACAGGGGTGGAAGTGGCAGGTACCTCGCATAAATTATCCCTATTTGCGGACGACATTTTACTGTCAGTCACTAAACCCAGAATCTCCCTCCCCAATTTGATGTCCCTTTTAGAAACCTTCGCCACGTTATCGGGTCTATCTGTCAACCCGGCTAAATCCAAAGCCATGTCAATTAATCTTCGGCCCTCAGAGCTGGAATCGTTGAAGTCGGCATTTTCCTTCCAATGGACAAACTCGTTACCCTACCTGGGGGTCAAACTTACTCCAAATTACTTGGGTTTATATCAAGCCAACTACCCCTCACTATTACGGAAATTGACAAGCATGCTCGACTCTTGGTCCACTCTTCCATTATCCTGGTTCGGCAGAATAGCGACAGTACGCATGACTTACCTCCCGAAACTGCTTTATTACTTTCGAGTTTTACCGGTCCAGATACCCTCCCATATCCTTCAAATTCATCAATGCAAGATCATGCAGTTTGTCTGGGGCAAGACAAAGCCCAGGATCAAACGGCAGGTTCTCTACGCACGTGGAATAGATGGAGGCCTTTTGGTCCCAAACCTGCAAGCCTACTATACAGCGGCCGGTATCGCCCCACTCGCTCATCTCCACGAGAAGCAACAAATGCCACTGTGGGCCATTATTGACTTGGTGGATTCCCACCCGGTTCCCCTGGCTTCCCTTCCCTGGCTCCCTAAGGCTCACCGCCCATCTACCATAGGTCCATGCTTGACTCATTCCCTACGGTTATGGGACACAGTTAAGTTTTCAGCAGGCCTGATTTCTTCCCATCTCCCCTTACTCCGTCTCCTGCACTGCCCGTTGTTCCCGCCGGGATGTGATAACCCCTCACAGTTTGCATGGTGGACCGACCACGATTTTCTGGACGTCCACTCCTTGCTTACTCCGACCAAAATTGTCCCATTCGCAGCCCTACGCTCTTCACACGACATCCCCCTAAAGGAACATTATAGCTATACACAACTCCGACACTTTCTCCAAAAATTAATAAGATCCCAACCTATTCCCTACGCTATGACCCCTTTTGAAAGTTTATGTAGATCACGTCCTCAATCCTCGGGTATGATATCACTCATATACACGGCTATAATAAGCTCTAGGAAACCACCACTGAGACCTTATCACCTCCAATGGGAAGCCGAACTTGGGAAACAGCTAGAGCCAGATGATTGGCGGAGAATGACCACGGCGCTAACCAAATGCTCCAAAAATGTCCTCTTCTTGGAAAATGCCTACAAGGTGTTTTATAGGTGGTACTACACCCCGGCCAGATTAGCGAGCTTTATCCCATCTTACTCCCCTTTATGCTTCCGTGGGTGCTCCCAGGAGGGCACAATGGCACACATCTGGTGGTCCTGTCCCAGGGTACGCAGACTGTGGATCAGAGTATACGCGTTACTCCATAACCTTTTCAACACCACTATAAAGAGGGACCCTTTTGAGGCCCTATTGTGGAAACCCATTGCGGAACTCCTTTGTCCTGAACGCCAATTGGCTGCACACACCTTTACTGCAACTAAACTGACCATAGCACGGGCGTGGAAAACCCCGGCTCTCAGCTTTGAAGCAGTTAAAAACTGCGTGAATGACATTATGGTAAATGAGAAACTTACTGCCGTGTTAGCAGACACTCATGCTAAGTTCCTCCGGGTATGGCAACCCTGGGTGGATCGCGATTTGATCCAACGCTCCTCTCCCTTTGATAAGCCTTTGTTCCCCCCCTCCCCGGGGTCCCCCCTCCTTTTTTTCCCTTCCCCCCTCATTTCCCTTCTTTCCTTGGTTTCATTCTATATTTCAATCTCCTCTTCTTCTCTACACTAAAGGCTCACATCACCCCTTTCTTTATCTTTTGAATCCTTTCTGAACCCTTCTCTCATGGCGCTCTTCTCCAACTTTCCTCTTATTCTCCCTTTCGGTCTCCCCAGCCCATGGGGCAGACCCTGCTGGGACTGGTTACTTGACAGGACACATTCCCCCCTTTTTTTTTTTTAGTGTGTGAGTGTGGTTTGAGCGTAAGCGGGGACACAGGGAGCCCCATGATCTCCTATTGCCCAGGGGCCCCATGAGTTGTCAGTCCGCCCCAGCTGATGACCCTCTCCTTATGCTATTCCACGACACCGTCAAATTGGTGGGGTCCTACAAAAAGTTATTTGATGCCTCACCTCCTCAACGCGGTTAAGTGCCTAATACCACTCCATTGGAAATCCTCGGCAGCACCTATGATTAAGGAATAGCTGCTGAAAGTGCATGATATTATGAAGGCAGAGGAGTGGAGGTATCGATGTGCCAACACAAAATTCTACAAATGCTGGGCCTTATGGTTGGATTTCTGCTCCTCTGATTGGTATAATCAACTTACTCTTTAAATGTGAAGTACTGTTACAGCATATTGTGATACTTACGAACACTTAAGAGGCTTGCTGACCAGGTAAATATATGTATACATTGTGTTTGCAGTGAATTTAGTCTTATTGTTTATTGTATCCCTTCCTTGGAGACTGTTTTCCTCCCTCCCCTCCAACCTATGGCCACTATCGTAGCGTTATTCCTATTTGTCTGTTTTTTTTATGCTCTTCCCTCTTATTCCCTTCCCCTTCCCTAATTTCACTTACCCTTGCGTTCCCCCTTGCTTTTATGTATATGATGGTGGGCTCTTTACATTTATCTCTGCGATATGTATGATGGTATTATTTTACCATCCTGCTTTGTAGAACCCAAACGTTCTTCTATTACGACTTGCCTTGTGGGCCTTTTATGGGAATGTATATGTTGATAATATTTTTTTGTTTGTATACTGATAAAACATGAAATAAAAATGAAAAAAAAAAAAAGCTCTGCAAGTCTACAGCATGAAAATTCAGCCACAGTGACCCCTGTGGTGGGATGACTATTGCACAATATAACTGAACCAGACCATGCAGCAGACTTGCAGAATGTTTGCAAAGAAAGTTGATCCGGAGAAATGCAATGCAGACTTGCTGCAATTGTGAAACAAGCTTGTGAAGCTGGGCAAAGGCTTAGCAAGTCATTTTCAAACTTGCAGCACAATTGCTTGCTATCTGGGAATAAAAAACATAGTGCAGGGGGCGTAGCTGGCCGCGGAGCGAGATGGCTGCCTGAAATCTCTGCTCCGCTCAGCCGAGGGACTTCCAGCGACATTCAGCCTCAGATCAGCGCAAGTCTCCCCTCTCTGAAGCTCCAGAGAGGAGAGGAATCAGTGGGCACCCGATCGGCATGCCCAGGAGGAGAACCGCCAGCCTGCATCAGCCACGCCGCCTCACTGACTATTACAAGAGAGCCGACATGCTCAGTGCTAAAGATGGCGCCGGCGCGCCGCCCTGCCCCCCACTGCTGACTGACAGGATCTCACAGGCGCACTCTACTGACATAGAGGAGATGGACAGCACAGCTCCTCACTCTGACTCCTCTCAGCCCTCACCTGCTGATCGAGGTAAGAGAGCCACACAGTCACAAGTCCTCTCTCCCACTAAAGCTCCTCAGCTTAAAAAACAGCACGGAGATCCCCCAGCTTACACAGGCCCTGAACTGCCACACTCTGAATCCCTAGCCACACTACCTGCCTCTAACCAGCCAGCATCTGAGCATACGCTCAAACTTATGTTGATGTCATTGCAGCATGATATGCGTAATGAATTACGGTCCTCCATCTCCATGTTACATGCCAGAATAGATCAAGTGGAGGACCGCACTGATGTCATTGAAAAAACGCTCACTGAACACACTGCGGCCTATAACGAAATGGCGGATGCCCATGACCGACAAATTGAGGAGATTAATTATTTACACGCCAAAGTCGCAGATTTAGAGGATCGTTCGAGGAGGTACAATATCAAATTTAGGGGCGTACCGGAATCCGTTAAGCCACCAGAACTGATCCCCTACATCCAGCAACTATTCCTCACACTTATCCCTCAATTGCGTCAAACTGACATGATTATTGACCGAGCGCATCGCATTGTCAAACCTAGTCACCTCCCTGCCTCGGTACCTAGAGACATCCTAGCCCGCATTCAAGTGAAAGAAAAGATCATGGCGGCTGCCAGATCCACCTCTCCGCTACTTGACCCCTACTCTACTGTGTCCCTGTACACAGACATATCTGCTGCTACCGCTCAAAAAAGGAGAACATTTTCCCTGACCACCAGTACTCTTCGGAAGCACAACATCCCATACAAATGGGGCTTCCCCACTAAACTAGTGGTCACATACCAGAACCAGAACACCAATATCCTGACTCCAAAAGATGGAATCAAACGCATGCTCAACTGGGGCCTAATCTCCTCACCTCCACCTGAACCCCTACTTCAAAGACCCTCAACGTTCGCCCAGGATCCCAGGCATTATGCTCCTAATACCACTCGCAAGTAAGGACTTCCTCCACCTCCTCTAACCCCGACCATCGGGTGCACACTGAAAACCTTTACTATGATGATTCTGCGATTACACACTTCAACGATGTCCCTAATGAGCACACCACCTGTTACGCTCTTCACTCTTCCCCCAGTGAAAGGAAAGTGCCACGCACTTTGAAATTTCTTAGTTATATCCTTTACGTTTATAATTTTACTTTGTTTTTCATAGCTTATGCTTATTAGCGCACTCTTCACTCAGTTGCCTTAAATCGTTGGCTCCACTTTACTTATTGTATAACAGCAGCATTGGTCTACCCCCACCTCTGCGCACTACTGCACGTTAATTTGCTGCGGTATTCCTATACCCCCCCCCCCCACACTAGTCACTGCCCAAAATGTCATTCACCATCACCTCCATTAATGCCAAAGGCTTAAACTCCCCTTACAAACGAAATGTACTATGGAAAGAAGCTTTAGCCCTCACCTCTGACATACTGTGTGTACAGGAAACTCACTTTGCCTCCAGCAAACCCCCCTCATGCTCCCATAAACTATATCCACACTATTACTTTGCCAACTCCGCAAAAAAAAAAGCAGGAGTTATGATTGCTTTACGCTCCACTGTTTCATTCCAGCCGCTCCACTCTGAGATAGACCCTGAAGGTAGATTCATAATTTTGAATGCCATTATCAATAATCGGAACGTCACTATCGCCAGCATTTACTCCCCTAACACCAAACAACACCTCTTCTACAAGTCCCTGCTAACTAAACTGGAACCTTTCAGACAGGGCCCCTTAATTATCTGCGGTGACTTCAACCAAATTGTTGATGCCTCGCTAGACACTTCTAATCCTACCCGTAAACGTTCTACCTCACTCTCCTTCCTACTCCACTCGGAAGACTTGTATGACCCCTGGAGATGCCTCCACGGCTCTGAAAGAGATTACACCTTTTTCTCACACACTCAAAACACTTACTCTCGGATAGATCTCTTTTTGACTGACAAACATACCCTGCAAATGGTACAGGAGTCTAAAATTGGACTTATTACGTGGTCTGACCACGCACCCATATCAATGACACTATTTCCAGCACCTGCCACTAAAAACTTCACCACCTGGAGGCTCAACACCTCCATAATCACACGTCCCTTATATCAAAAACAGATTTTGTCCGAACTCCAGCACTACTTCACAACCAACACCGGATCTGTAGACAACCCCACTACACTATGGAACGCCCATAAGGCTTGCATTAGAGGCCTCCTGATTAAGTTGGGAACCCACGGGAAAAAACAATACAATGCAACCACGAACAAACTCCTAGAACAAATACGCTTACTTGAGCGAGCCAACAAGCCTCAACCTTCCCCTATACTCAGCTCTGAACTGCACACAGCTAGACAAGCCCTCAGTGACCACCTACACGCAAACTTTGATTTCCACCTTAAACGTCTCCGCTTACAATCCTACTCCCAACACAACAAACCTGGAGCATATCTAGCTAGACAACTTAAACGCAAACTCGTACAAACTAGGATTCCGTACCTTACTGATAACCGCGGCATTAAACACGCCAACCCTAAAGACATTGCAGACCAATTCAGTCTTTACTACTCTAAACTATACAACCTTACCAGCTCCAACCTTGCTTCACCACCCTCTTCTACCGACATTACTAACTTCCTCAAAGACATACATCTCCCTTCACTCTCACAAGACCAATTGCACCAACTTTCCACCCCATTCTCCCTTACGGAAGTGGAATCAGCCATTGCCGCCCTACCACTTCATAAAGCTCCAGGCCCTGATGGGTTCTGCAATGAGTACTATAAAACATTCTCTAAGCTCCTCATCCCCCACCTGTGCCGCTCCTTCAACTTCACTGCCAGTACTGGTTCCATACCACCGGAATCCCTCCGAGCCACTATTGTCACTATTCCCAAACTGGGCAAACCGGCCGATGAGCCTGCCAGCTACAGACCCATTTCCCTGCTGAACACTGACACCAAGCTATATGCCAAAATTTTGGCCACGCGACTTTCAGACATTATCCCACAACTTGTGCATATTGACCAAGTGGGTTTTGTGGCTGGCAGACAAGCATCGGACGGTACCCCTCAGGTTCATTGACCTGATACAATGGGTGGAACATCATCGAACGCCTTCTCTGCTCATCTCTCTTGATGCAGAGAAGGCGTTTGATAGAGTGGATTGGTCCTACCTACAGGCAGTCCTTCAGAAATTTGGTTTCTCAGGGACCATACTGCAAGCTATACTCTCCCTCTACTCCTCGCCCAGCGCTAGAGTAATGACTTCCGGTCTACTCTCAGATCCCTTCCACATCTCTAATGGGACACGTCAGGGGTGCCCACTCTCACCCTTGATTTTCGCCCTTGTCATGGAACCCCTAGCCCAATCAATTAGACACAACCCACTTATTTCGGGGATATCCACCGCTGGTGCACATCACAAGATAGGTCTCTACGCTGACGATGTCATCATCTCCCTGACTGACCCTACTAACTCACTCCCAGCTCTTCATCACACTTTAGACACCTTCAGCAAGGCCTCACTGTATAAAATTAACTTTTCCAAATCTAGCATGCTCAGTATAGGACTAAACCAACGCACCAAAACTGATATTACCAACAACACGTCTTTCTCGTGGGCCCCCAACTCTACGCTCACGTATCTAGGCATACAGTTAACCGCACCCTCAACCCACTTACGCTCCACCAATTTCAATAATCTTGTAACCAAGCTCCAGAAAACTGTGCAGGACCTCAGACATACTACTGCCTCATGGGCAGGAAGAATTTCTCTTGCCAAAATGTATCTTTTACCCCATGCCTTGTATACATTCCGGACTCTGCCGATACCCTTTCTCAAACAACAATTGTTGCAGTTATAATCTATGCTCATAAACTTCATATGGAACGGAAAACATTCCCGTCTCAAAAGCAGCACACTGTGTAAACCAGTCACATTAGGAGGGATGGGAGCACCAGACTTATTAGCCTATTACAAAGCAACCATACTCGATCAAGCCAGAGTCTGGTGGAACCCTATGCAACAAACCACCTGGCTCCAAATAGAAAAAGCAGCCCTTATGTCCCATCCTAAACTAACTCTATGCGCCCTCCTCCTGCAACATCCAGGAACTCACTCATACCTTGACACTGTTAACGCTACCGTCAGGATATGGAAAGCCACCATACAATCCTCTAAAGGTACACCACTACGTCTACTTAAGCTAATACCGTTGGAAGCCCTCCACATTCTCACACCCAACCTTGATATCTCTACATGGATTAGCAAAGGTGTCTCCAACATTGGTATCCTATACCAAGGCTCCATTCTCATGTCCTTCCAAAAACTACAAACTGCTTACCACATTGGACACAAAGATTTTTTCAAATACCTCAGAATACGCTCGATCCTCTCTAAAGTACAATGGACTGATGACCTATTACCATGGCATGTAACCACATTCTTCAACCTCCTCCCAACTGGAAAACGTGGAATCTCCTTTTGCTATAAAGTGCTTACTAGCACCGACCACACTTCTAAGTCACCGACAATGCTAAAATGGGAGCATACATTACAAAGTTCCTACACTCTCCAACAGTGGCATTGCGCACTACAGACGCCCCTGAAAGTCTCCAGATGTCTCCTCCACTGGGAAACTGTGCAAAAATTATTCCACAACTGGTACCTTACTCCATCCAGACTTGCCCGGATCTACCCTAATTCAACTAACCTCTGCTGGAGAAATTGTGGATCCCCTGGAACCCCATTCCACATATGGTGGGACTGCCCAATCCTCGCCACGTTGTGGACTGTGCTCTCCAAACTCCTCCTTTCCATTCTACCGAATCCTGTACCACTAACTCCGCAAATGGTACTGTTAGGCCTAGACATGGAATTGTGGCCTTGCTCTTCACGCACGATCGTCTCCCATGTCTTTATTGCAACGAGACTGGCTATTGCCAAAAATTGGAAATCTCCCAACCCCCCCCTCTATAATGGAAATAACTGCCCTCTTAAACAACCACTGTTTGATGGAATTTATGCACGCCAAAGCCTACTTACAACTACCTAGATTTCAAACGAACTGGAACCTTTGGCTCAAACACCCTAAATGCATACCCCCCATGAATAAACTTCCACTTAGCTAGCTCCCAACTTTAGGTAGACTCCTCATTGCTGTGATACTCTGACTATCACCTGTTTAACTGTACGTTATTCAATGTTTGCTTTGTAACCTGCTCTTTATGTAAAATCTTTAATAAAATTGAGTTACAAAAAAAAAAAAACATAGTGCAGGAACCTTTTTCTTCAGACACAAACAAAAACAGAAGAAAGAGGGCGCCTGGGTCAGTGTGATAGTAAATACAAGTAACACTTATGTAGCAAAGTCCCGGGGCCCTTGAGGCCCAATGGTGACCTCCAGAGTTAGGGACCGCTGACATCCTTTAGTGTTGAGTAGGGATGAGCCGAACACCCCCGGGTTCGGTTCGCACCAGAACCTTCGAACGGACCGAAAGTTTGTGCGAATTTTCGAACCCTATTCGTTACAATGGACACGAACGTTCGAAATCAAAAATGCTAATTATAATGCCCAATATACATGTTAATGTCATAAAACAGGTTTGGGGACCCAGGTCCTGCCCCAGGGGACATATATCAATGCAAAAAGAAGTTTTAAAAACTGACGTTTTTTCGGGAGCAGTCATTTTAATGATGCATAAAGTGAAAATAAAAAGTAAAATATTCCTTTAAATATGGTACCTGGGGGGTGTCTAAAATATGCCTGTGAAGTGGCATGTGTTTCCCGTGTTTAGAACTGTCCCTGCACAAAATTACATTTGTAAAGGAAAAAAAGAAGCCATTTAAAAAAGCTTGTGGCTTTAATGTCATGTCTTGTCCTGGCAATATGGCTAAAAATCTTTGAGAAAAAATGGCATGGCTACCCCATCACACCCCCCCCCCCTCCACCCCAGCCCCTTTGGGTCTTGTATGGATATTAAGGGGAACCCTGCACCCAAAATAAAACCCTATACCTACAACCCTATATACTCTGAACAGCAGTATACAGGCGGTGCAAACAAGACAGGGACTGTAGGTATGTTCTTAAGTAGAATCTTAACAGGAACATTTTTAATTGTAGCTCCATCCAAAAAAAAACTATTTTTAAGCTTTTTGGAGAACATAGGGAAGGGTTATCACCCCTGTAACATTTGTTTTGCTGTCTGTGCACCTGTTCGGAACATTTCACCTCACTTTCCATCCCAATGACAAATGTTTTTGAAAAAGTGTTTTTTTTTATTGAAACAAGGATTGGTGATAAAGCATCAGTAGAGAGGAGATACCTTTTTCCCAAATTAAATCTAAGAGGATAGAATTTCCCTTCCTAGGGGTAGATTTCCTCTCACTTCCTGTTTTCTCCTTCCGTTTGCAAGTAGGAGTCGTTTGTAAGTTGGATGTTTGAAAGTAGGGGCCTGCCGTATATACTCTGCAGAAATTTGCCCCATTAGATGTTGGTGTTGTCACAACACTGTAAGCCCTCACAGTTACTCTTGGTGGGCACAGGAATTGGCCCTGCTGTGAATTATTAGATCAAGATTTGTAAATGCATGCACCTGTTGAACAGGGCAGAAAAATTGGGCCTTAGGCACTGGTGCTGGTGTGACAACACTGCAACCCCTCACAGATACTGTACTTGGAGCACAGCAGTCAGACCTGTTGCAAAGCATTGCTTAAAAAAATTGTAATTACACGCCCCTGTTAAACAGGGGCTGAAAAATTGTGCCTTAGGCACTGGTGCCACAGCACTGCAACCCCTCACAGATACTGTACTTGGAGCACAGCAGTCAGAACTGTTGCGAAGCATTGCATAAAAAATTGTAATTACACGCCCCTGTTAAACAGGGGCTGAAAAATTGTGCCTTAGGCACTGGTGCTGGTGCCACAACACAGGAACCCCTCACAGACACTGTACTTGGAGCACAGCAGTCAGACCTGTTGTGAAGCATTGCTTAAAAAACTGTAATTACACGCCCCTGTTACACAGGGGCTGAAAAATTGTGCCTTAGGCACCGGTGCTGGTGCCACAACACTGCAACCCCTCACAGATACTGTACTTGGAGCACAGCAGTCAGACCTGTTGCGAAGCATTGCTTAAAAAATTGTAATTACACACCCCTGTTAAACAGGGGCTGAAAAATTGTGCCTTAGGCACTGGTGCTGGTGCCACAACACTGCAACCCCTCACAGATACTGTACTCTGAGCACAGTAGTCAGACCTGTTGCAAAGCATTGCCTAAAAATTGTAATTACACGCCCCTGTTAAACAGGGGCTGAAAAATTGGGCCTTAGCCACTGGTGGTGGCACCCAGAAACAAAAATGTTCTTCCAAGATATCATCAGGATCATTGAGGAGGAAGAGGATAGTCAGTCAACATAACAGGACAAAATAAACTGGTATTAAAATCGTTCGCCTTCCTACTATTCCACACCACCACTGCGCACAAAGAAAAATTTATTAAAACACCTATGTGTATAAAAATAAACTAAGCAGCTACTTAAATAGATAAATGATGTAAAGTGATTTTAAATGAATAAAACAGCAGCGCTAATAATCACAGTGTCTGTGAATAAACCAAATATTTAACCTGTGTAGACAATACTGAACAATAATCACCCTGTATAAACAGTGCTAAAAAAAACAACAACACAATTAATCACCTATATACATAAAGTGAAAAATTAAAGTGAAGTGTGATTATATATTTCTTGCAGGTGTCCAAATAAGGAAAACAAATCCAAACAAAAGTCCATAAACTGTTACTTGTAGTGATAATGTTTCAAAAAGTGACAGAAAAGTAATTGAAAAATCCTGAAGCAAATAAAGTTTTGAAGTGTCTTTAAACAAAGTTCTTGAAGTGACTTGAAAAAATATCTTCCACCACACCACCTGTGTTCAGTGCTACGGCACCCTAAGGAAACGCACTCACCAGCAGTATATGCCTTGCACTCTCATGCTCGGCCAACTCGCTTAATAGCTCCACATGGGTCACAGATGGATCCAGACAGAATGTTAGATAGTTGCACTCCACATACAAGGAAAAAAGAGATGCTTCCAATAGTGAAGTAGAGTAAACCATTTATTTCAACAGCACACAAAATTCCTCAACCATTGTACTCACATCCTTCATATAAAAATAAGGCACTTCAGCATAATCTTTTCAACAGGAAACAAGGACCCAGCAGTGGTGACCCGATATATTATGGTCTCGGCGGTCCCGGCGTTAATACCAATATTTCTCACCCTCCACGCTGTCTCCTTTCTCTTTCACTTCACTTCACTTCACACGGCACAGCACACCCAGTAACTGGAACGTTGAATGTTAAATGCTCCTCACAGTTGCCATGTAACCATACCCAGACATGTTTCGCCGAAGTGGCTTAATCATTGGGGTTGGTTACATGAACTACTTAATCCCATTTATACTCTCCTGATCATTATATCTTTCAGGCTGATTGGATCATTAACTCTTTCAGGCTGATTGGATCATTAACTCTTTCAAGCTGATTGGATTTTAAGTAAAAAAAAAAAAAGCTGATTGGATTTTAAGTGTGCACATGCGCACAAGTGGTACAAATAGCACATATGCGTGCGCATCACTATCAGCCATGCATCGCGCAAATGCGTGCGCACCACCACCACCCACCATACCATAGCGCATAATGCGCGCAAATATGCTTTTCTGGTTTAATGGGATCCTATGGCCTATCATTGCGTATAACATCCTGCAACAAATGCGGTTGCGTACGCACATGTGCCCCGCACGTTATCCAACGTACGGCCTCGCGCATTCCTATGCTGAGTATGCCTTGTGTTCACAAAAGCGGAACTCGCGCATTCATGCGCGTCATCCCGCAATTACGTGCGCGCGCACCGGGTCCCCATGACCACAATATATCGGTGGTGACCCCGCTCACAATCAGCAAAAGGAGAATATATAGTATATATACAAACATGAAAAGGTAAATAAATCTTATACATCAGTACCTACAATGTATGGGGGTACATACCGGTACCCTCATACATTGTAGGTACTGATGTATAAGATTTATTTACCTTTTCATGTTTGTATATATACTATAATATTCTCCTTGTGCTGATTGTGAGCGGGGTCACCACCGCTATATTGTGGTCATGGGGACCCGGTGCGCGCGCACGTAATTGCAGAATGACGCGCATGAATGCGCGAGTTCCGCTTTTGTGAACACAAGGCATACTCAGCATAGGAATGCGCAAGGCCGTACGTTGGATAACGTGCGGGGCACATGTGCGTACGCAACCGCATTTGTTGCAGGATGTTATACGCAATGATAGGCCATAGGATCCCATTAAACCAGAAAGGCATATTTGCGCGCATTATGCGTTATGGTATGGTGGTTGGTGGTGGTGCGCACGCATTTGCGTGATGTATGGATGATAGTGATGTGCACGCATATGCGCTATTTGTACCACTTGTGCGCATGTGCACACTTAAAATTCAATCAGCTTGAAAGAGTTAATGATCCAATCAGCCTGAAAGAGTTAATGATCCAATCAGCCTGAAAGAGATAATGATCAGGAGAGTATAAATGGGATTGAGTAGTTCATGTAACCAACCCCAATGATTAAGTAACTTCGGCAAAACATGTCTGAGTATGGTTACATGGCAACTGTGAAGAGCATTTAACATTCAACGTTCCAGTTACTGGGTGTGCTGTGCCGTGTGAAGTGAAGTGAAGTGAAAGAGAAAGGAGACAGCGTGGAGGGTGAGGCATATTGGTATTAACGCCGGGTCTGCCGAGACCATAATATATCGGGTCACCACTGCTGGGGCCTTGTTTCCTGTTGAAAAGATTATGCTGAAGTGCCTTATTTTTATATGAAGGATGTGAGTACAATGGTTGAGGAATTTTGTGTGCTGTTGAAATAAATGGTTTACTCTACTTCACTATTGGAAGCATCTCTTTTTTCCTTGTATGTGGAGTGCAACTATCTAACATTCCGTCTGGATCCATCTGTGACCCATGTGGAGCTATTTAGCGAGTTGGCCGAGCATGAGAGTGCAAGGCATATACTGCTGGTGAGTGCGTTTCCTTAGGGTGCGGTAGCACTGAACACAGGTGGTGTGGTGGAAGATATTTTTTTCAAGTCACTTCAAGAACTTTGTTTAAAGACACTTCAAAACTTTATTTGCTTCAGGATTTTTCAATTACTTTTCTGTCACTTTTTGAAACATTATCACTACAAGTAACAGTTTATGGACTTTTGTTTGGATTTGTTTTCCTTATTTGGACACCTGCAAGAAATATATAATCACACTTCACTTTAATTTTTCACTTTATGTATATAGGTGATTAATTGTGTTGTTGTTTTTTTTAGCACTGTTTATACAGGGTGATTATTTTTCAGTATTGTCTACACGGGTTAAATATTTAGTTTATTCACAGACACTGTGATTATTAGCGATGCTGTTTTATTCATTTAAAATCACTTTACAACATAACAGGACAGTCACTCAGCATCAGCATAGGCAGTCTTGAAGGGATGTGACATTATAAATTATTCAGTAATATCAGCTTCAGGTGCCTGGTAGCTGGTAGTTATCCACGACTGATTCATCTTTATGAAGGTCAGTCGATCAACCGAGTCGATGGACAGGCGCACCCTGTGATCGGTGACAAAGCCTCCAGCAGCACTGAATGTGCGTTCGGAAAGAACGCTGGATGCAGGACAGGCCAGTAGCTCAATTGCATACTGTGAAAGCTCTGGCCAGTGATCCATCCTCAAGACCCAGTAAGCCAGAGGATTTTCGGCGGGAAAGGTGTCCAAGTCTGACCTTGCCCCTAGGTATTCCTGCACCATGTATATCAGACGCTGGCGATGGTTGCTGGAACCGATCATACCTTGTGGCTGCGGACAAAAAAATTGTCTTAACGCATCGGTCAGACGTCCACCTTCCCCACCGCTCCTTCTGCTACTGAACGAAGCCTCAGCAACTCGTCGTCCAGGACCAGGAGTTTGTAACCTCCCAGTCTCTGGGAACACGTTGCACAGACCTTTCTGCAAGGCCTCCCTGAGATGTCTCATCCTCTGCTCCCTCTGCGACGGCAAGATAAGGTCTGCAACCTTACCCTTGTACCTTGGATCAAGGAGAGTGGCCAGCCAGTAATGGTCCCTCTCCTTGATCCGAAGAATACGAGGATCCTTCCGCAGGCTTTGCAGGATCAGGGAGGCCATGCAACGTAGGTTAGCTGAGGCATTCGGTCCGGAGTTTTCTGGGTCACTGAGGACGACATGATCGGCAGCCACCTCCTCCCAGCCACGTACAAGTCCCCTGGTTTGTTGGGACTGTAAATCATCCCTAAAAGACTGCTGCTGCTGCTGATGCTGAGTGCCAGGCTCCACCTCCATGCTGACACAATCCTCCTCCTCCTCATCCTCTTCCTGTGTGATAGGTGGGAGAGAAGGAACACTGTCTGGATAAAGGGGGCCTTGAGAGGCAAGGAAGTCCTCCTCTTCCTGCCTCTGTTCTGCCTCAAGTGCCCTGTCCATTATCCCACGCAGCATATGCTCCAACAGGTGGACACGAGGTACAGTGTCACTGATGCATGCACTGTCACTGCTCATCATCCTCGTGGCCTCCTCAAATGGTGACAGGACAGTGCATGCATCCCTGATCATGCTCCACTGGCGTGGGGAAAAAAATCCAAGCTCCCCTGACCCTGTCCTGGTGCCGTAGTCGCACAGGTACTCATTGATGGCCCTCTGCTGCGTGCGCAGTCGCTGCAGCATGGCCAACGTTGAGTTCCACCTGGTGGGCATGTCACATATAAGGCGGTTCTTGGGCAGATTCAACTCCTTTTGCAGCTCAGCCAGCCGTGCACTGGCATTATACGATCGGCAGAAATGCACACAGACTTTCCTGGCCTGCCTCAGGACATCCTGTAAGCCTGGGTACCTGCCCAAGAACCGCTGCACCACCAGGTTGAGGACGTGAGCCATACAGGGCACATGGGTCAGCTGTCCCTGTCGCAGGACAGAGAGGAGGTTGGTGCCATTGTCACAAACCACCTCTCGGCCTGCCCCTGCAGAGCTGCCAGAACCTCTGCCCCAGTGTGGCTCCTGTCCCCCAAACACACCAGCGCAAGCACGGCATGGCATCTTTTTGCCTGCGTACTTGCGTAGCCCCTTGTACGCCTACGGAGCACCGCTGGTTCCGAGGACAGAGCACTTGAAGAGGCCATGGAGGAAGAAGAAGTGGAGGGGGTGGAGGAGAGAGGTGTGTCACAACCAGTAGTAGCATTTTGGAGGCGTGGTGGCGGAACAACCTCCAACACTACTGCACCTTGTCCTGCATCCCTCCTAGCTGCCAAAACAGTGACCCAATGGGCCGTGAAAGACAGGTAACGTCCCTGACCATGCCTGCTGGACCATGAGCCAGCGGTAATATGCACCTTACCGCTGACCGCCCTGTCCAGCGATGCATGGACATTGCCTTCCACATGCGGTAGAGAGCCGGAATCGCCTTCCATGAGAAAAAGTGGCATTTGGGAACCTGCCACTGAGGAACCGCACATTGAACAAACTCACGGAAGGGGGCCGAGTCTACTAACTGAAAAGGCAGCAGTTGAAGTGCTAGCAATTTTTTTATATAATCTTTATTTTGAAAATAAACATGTAAACATACAAACAGAACAAAAAGATAAAAAACAAAACAAAGGCCAGGTAGCAAGTACCATTGGTAACAGGTGTATCGTGTAGCCATTGGGGATCTTACTCGGAGCAAGGGGTAGTTCATGAACTGCATGTGACTATCTGCCCACCAGAGGCAGTTCACAGGGATGTGTTTATTAGCATATCAGACCCGTGGTATGAGTTCAAACATCATTAGTCCATCCCTGACCTCCCTGTCTGGTGGTCCATGTCAGAGACGTGGATCTCCAGTCGGAGACCTGACCTTAAGCCTCGGTTCCGGAGTCCCTTTTGCCTACTACGCTCAAATACTGTAGAAGGAACTTGCCGCGAGAAGGGAGAGAAAAGAGTAAGGGATAGGTTAAGCAGATAGCTTGGCAGAAAATGAGAGGGAAGAGGGGGGGGGGGGGTGTTCACATCCGCTGCTATGTTTCTCTAATCTGAATTGCTGAGGGACTTCATGCGCTCCCCGGTGTCTTAGTGTCTCTTATCTTACTGCTTTCGGTCTCCTCACGTGGGAGGGGTCCCAGTTGGCGGGGGCCCCGAGGAGGTATAGTGTATCCATGTAGCCCAAATGGCGTAGAACTTTTCGTATCTATCTTTGCACTTCGCCATCCATTCCTCTGCGGCCATAATATTATCGACTAGCTTCACCCATTCTGCTCGGGTGGGAATCCTGGGCGTCTTCCAGTGAATTGGAATCAGCCTCCTAGCCGCATTAAGCAGGTGGGGTAGAACAGATTTGCTATATCTGCTGAGAGGAATGGTGGGGAAGTGCAGCAGCGATTCCAGTGGGGAATCCGGAAGTTCCAGGTCTAGTATCTGTTTAATCTGAGCGTGAATATCCAGCCAAAAGGGTCTCAGTAGGGGGCATTCCCACCATATGTGGAGGAACGAGCCTCTGAGGCCGCAACCTCTCCAGCATGTATCCGACAAAGATGGGTACATCCTGGTGAGCCTGGTTGGCACTCTGTACCATCTAGTTAGAAGCTTATAACTATTTTCCTGCATTTTTGTATCTACTGTACTGGAGTGCGTAAGTTTATACATGTGCTCCAGCTGAGGTTGCGTGAAGACGCGCTGAAGATCCCTCTCCCAGTCTCGGATAAAGGTTGGCCTCTCTTCCACCTGCTGTACCTGCAATAAGTCGTACAATACTGAGATAGCGTGTGGGGTGGCTTCCTCTGCCATGCACAACTGTTCAAAAGGCGAGGCCTGGGTGGGTGACCTGACTCCGTGTGGAAGGTTGGCTATGAAGTGCTGGAGCTGCCTATGGCGCCAGTCATCCATTAGGAAGGGGCCGAACTGAGCCCTCAGGGTTTCTATGGGCAACAGTCCCTGCTCCTGGACAAATCTGCCACATCTGGGCTCCCCGTCCGCCGCCCACGTCCGAAAGAAAGACGGGTGTTCCCCTGGAGTGAACCAGGGGAAGCCGCCTAGTGGTGCCAGGGGGGAGGTTGGTCGAGCCAGCCTTCCTCCCCTGTTTAGGGCATCCCATATCGTCAGTGCATGGGAGGCTAACGGGGACACCAGGATAGACAGGCCCCTGTACTCTCTGGGGACCCATGGGGCATGAGCCAAATTTCGGCCTGCCAGAGACTTATCCAGGGGGACCCAGAGTTTGTGAGTGACATTATGATACCAATCCAGAATGCGTTGCAGGGCCACTGCTTCATAGTACCTGCGGATTACCGGTACCCCCAGGCCTCCCTTAGATTTGGGGCGTTGCAGTATACGGAGTGCCAGCCTAGGGCATTTCCCACTCCAGATATACTGAGAGAACATGCTGTTGAGGCTTGAGAAAAACGCCTTTGGTAAAGTAATCGGCACCATTTGCAGAAGAAACAGTATGCGGGGGAGTACATTCATTTTGAGGATGCTGACTCGGCCCATCCATGAGAATGCTGTCTTGTCCCAGTTTTTAAGGTCTGTTTTGACAGTGGTGAGTAACGGAGTATAATTACAGTCATATAACTGTGAACATTTCTTAGGTAAGTATATTCCCAGGTATTTTAGTGACGTGGGACACCATGTAAAAGAGAAAGCAGCCTGCAACCTTGTACGCAGATCTGAGGGTATGTTTAGGGAGAGAATCTCGGATTTATTATAATTGATTTTGAAGTGTGACAGCTCATTGAATTCCTGTAGTTCGGTCATAATGCTGGGCAGCGATATAAGGGGGTCGGCGATGTAGAATAATACGTCATCCGCATACGCCGATAGTTTGTGTTCCGTCGGCCCAACAGAGAATCCTTTGATATCATTGTTCCTACGGATTCTATTAAGGAGGGGTTCTAGGGTGAGGGCAAAGACTAGCGGGGACAGCGGGCAGCCCTGGCGTGTCCCATTCCTAATAGGGAAAGGGTCTGATAGGAGCCCATTCACTTTCACCTTGGCGGACGGGGAGCTATACAGGGAGGAAATCCATGTCAGCATGTTAGGTCCAAGGCCGAGCCTCTTCAACACCGCCTTCATGTAGGTCCAGTCCACCCTGTCAAATGCTTTCTCAGCATCAGTGGAAAGCAAGAGACAGGGGTGCTTCACCCCCTGGGATTCAACCCAGTGGATCAGCTGGAGTGCCCTATTGGAGTTGTCCCTGGCTTCTCGGCCCGTGATGAAGCCGGTCTGGTCAGGGCCAACCACTGTCGGGAGGATTGGTTTGAGTCTGTTAGCCAATATCTTGGCCAGGATCTTAATATCAGTATTGAGAAGCGATATGGGCCTGTAATTGCCTGGTAAAGTGTGGTCTTTTCCTTCTTTTGGGAGTACAGTGATGTGTGCCATTAGAGCCTCCGAGGGCATTCCCATGCCCTGGGCTAATGCCGTAAAGTATTTACACATGTGGCCTGCGAGTACTTCCGAGTACTTTTTATAATATGTATTGGTGTAACCGTCCGGGCCTGGACTTTTCCCGTTAGGGAGGTCTTTTATCACTGCCTGTATTTCAGCCACCGTAATTGGGTCCTCCAGCTGTGCGCAGATTGAGGCCTTCAGCTGAGGGCACTGGGCTTCCTCCAGGTATTGCTCAATACGAGCATTCCTTTGGGCTTCCGAGGACCCAGGTAATGTGGCTGGTAGGTTGTACAGCTGGGCATAGAAGTCTCTAAACATACTTGCTATCTTTGATGAGTGTACCACTGGTTCCCCTGTTGATGTGTTGAGCTTATGTACGTGGCCTGCGTCTTTCTGGCATTTGAGGGCCCTGGCTAGCAGTCTCCCACACTTGTTGCCAAATTCGTAGAACTTGTGCGACAAGTGGCGTAGACGGGCTTTGATTTTGGCATCTAGCAGTGTCGCTAATTCCTGCCTAAGGGAGTGTAGTTCTGCTGTCTGAGAGGGGGTGACCTTCTTTTTATGTACTAGTTCCGCCGAGCGTATTTTGGCCAGGAGCTTCTGCATTTCTCCCTCCCTGGCCTTCTTCAATCGAGTCCCCTGGGAGATCAGTTCCCCCCTCACCACTGCCTTGTGTCCCTCCCAGACTGAGCCCATGCTGACTTCCTCTGGGGGGTTCTCCCGGAAATACAGGGAGATGGTGTCCAGCACCCCTTTCAGTGCCACCACGTCATCTAGTATGCCGTCGTTCAGGCGCCAGTTCCATGTCCGCGCCTCCATAAACTGTGGACGCAGGGAAATGGAGACAGGCGCATGGTCAGAAATAGTAATGGAGCCTATGGAGGCTTTTGTTAGAGAGTCTAGGGAGTATTGATCTAGCAGCAGGAAGTCTATACGTGTGTAAACACCGTGGGTGGGCGAGAAGTAGCTATAGTCCCTGTCATTCGGGTGGAGAATCCTCCAGCAGTCGACCAAATGATGGGTCTGTAGAGACTTCTTGAAGTGTTTCAGAAAGGCGAAGGAGTGTGTTGAGCGGCCCTGGGACGTATCTATCTGGGGGTCCGGGCTGACATTAAAGTCTCCCCCCAAAATCAGTTGACCTTCGCGAAAGGAAGCAAGAGCCTCCAGCGTTGCGTCTATAAAGGTAAGCTGTTTGCTGTTAGGGGCGTACACAGCTGCAAGCGTGTATTTCTGATTATAGATGGTGCCCTTAACAAATACATATCTACCTGCCGGATCTAGCAGTTGGTCCTCCATGATAAAGGGACAGTGTTTATGTACAGCTATAGCCACTCCCCCAGATTTAGGGCGAGGAGAGTTGCTAAGGTACCATGACTTATAGAGGTGCGTGGGTAGACGGGGGACCGAGTCAGCATGAAAATGGGTTTCCTGCAAGAAAACAAAGTGTGCTCCCATACGTTTCATCTCAAGCCACAACTTACTGCGTTTCGCCGGTGAGCCCAGGCCTCGGACATTGTAGGATACGACCTTTAGATCAGCCATGGTGAGGGTTCAGAGGATGAGCCAGAGGTCTCGGCCCAGGGGGAGAGGGTATCAGCAGCGTGTCCGCACCAGGAAAGTGAGCACTGTCAGCACTCAGGTGTATGCAGAGTCCTAGAAGAAAAACCGTAGTTACAGCGGATGTGAAAGACATGGGGAGGGAAGATAGCATAGAAGCAGAAACAGAAGTAAGAGCACAATGAAAAATAAAACATGTTGCCTTATAGGCATAACTCAGTGCAACTATTCTCCTGGTCGGGGAACCCCGCCCCCCCCCCAACAAGGGGGAACGGTGGGGTCCAGCGAGCAGAAGCATTTCCCAAAAAGGGAACATCACTCCAAGGAGTAGTCCTACTGGGGGGTAGTGGTATAGCACGCAAAGCGAGTCCACCGTGCGACCCACCAACAGTGTATATGGCTCAATCTACCCATGGAGAGCTAAATAGGTAAACGTAGTGGTGTCCGACATGGGGTAGAGAGTCTGCTGCAAAGTGGAACGGCAGCTATGAGGGGAATTTCAAAAGTAGCTGGGCGAATTCTTTTCCGTCATCAGTGTGGGGAACTGTTAATCAGGCTTCCTCCTGTGGTGGGCGCCTAGGTGATCCATGTTCAGACATGCTTCTTCTGTTTCCGCGTCGGCGTCTGCGGCGGCCTTGCCGCCACTGATCAGGTTGTCTGGGGAGAGGGATGGCGGGCGATGTCCTCCAATCTGGGATGTCCACAGGGGGAAGGCCCAGGTCCTCCAGGAAGCGGGGCAGGTCAGCTTTGGTGCGGAGGGTGTATTGCCTACCCTCTTTGGTCGCAGAGAGGCTGAATGGGAAGCCCCATCTATAGGGCAGTTGGGCATCTTGCAGGGAGGCCAGCAGTGGTTTAAGTGCCCGGCGTTGCATCAAGGTGCGTCTTGATATGTCTGGGAAGAAAGTCAGTTTGGCGCCATCAAAGTCCACGTGTCGGACTCCTCTGACTTGATTCATGATACGCTCCTTAAGCGAGTATTTATGCAGCTTGCATATAATGTCTCTGGGTCTTTCCGGGTCATCTGAGGGGGGTCTCAGGGCCCCATGAGCTCGGTCAATTTCAATGTGTTCCGGGGCCTGACGGCCTAGTATCTGCTTAAAGACCCCCTGCAGAGTAGGTACAATGTCCCTTGGTCCAGTTCCCTCAGGTAGGCCTCTGATGCGTATGTTAACCCTGCGGCTCCTATTCTCAAAATCGTCCATTTGATCTAGCAAGGCCTCCAGCCTGCGATCCTGTCTGTCGCACCGGTCAGTTAAAGCTTGCAGTGTGGGGGCAGTTTCGTCCCATTGCACCTCAAGTGTTTCCACTCTCTCCCCCAGGTGGGCTGTGTCAGCCTGCAGGTTTTCAATGTCCTGTCTCAGGGCCTTCTCTACCCTGTTTGCAAACCTCTCTAGATCTGCTGCGGTGGGGAGGGATAAAATGTGGGAGCGAATGTCCTTATCCTCCCATGGGTCTCCCTTAGCTGCGGGCCCCTCCATGCTCTCCGACCCTGAGGGAGAGGAGGGGGCCGGTGGTGAGAGCACAGGCATGTGTGGGGAGCCGGTGGGGGAGGCCGCTGCGGCCGCGTGGGTGCTGGGCGCCATCTTGGCGGTACTTGCCGGTTCGTTGCGGGCCCCGAAGTAGTTGTCCAGGGACTCGGCCCGGCTCCTCGGCGTCCTCTGTGGCTGCGGGGATGTCTTCCGCTTCGGCGGCATCGTTGTGCGGTGGATTTGTCCCCTCTAGAGCCGCCGTTCAGGCTCTGTATGTGGTGGGTCTCACGGAGCTCCTCACAAGCACGTCCTCACTCGCGCATGCCGTAGCCACGCCCCGCCAAGTGCTAGCAATTTAGCCAAGCTAGCATTCAACCGCTGGGCATGTGGATGGCTGGGAGTAAACTTCTTTCGACGGTCCAGCACCTGGGGCAGGGAAATTTGCCTGGTAGAATCGGACGTCGGTGTACTGCTAACAGAGTGCCCGCAAGTACTTGGCTGTGACACACCTAATTCTACACCTTCATTCCTCTCAGTGCAGCTTTCAGAGAGGACTGAAGATATAGTGGGGTTGGAGATCCCAGCTGATGAGGAGCAAGGAGAGGTCCGCTTTGTTCTTTAGTGTGGGTCTTTAATGTGCGCTTGCCAACGAGCTGCATGGCAGGTCGACATATGTCTGGTCATGCTTGTGGTGCCCAAGCGGCTGATGTTTTGGCCACGCGAGATACGCTTGAGACATATGTTGCAAAAAGCAGTGGTGCGATCTGATGCACTCGTCTCAAAAAAGGCCCACACCAAAGAACTTTTGTCATAACGTGCAGAGGCAGCGCCCTGCACAGGCGGAGCTCTGCGGTGTGATTCAGTTGGTGTGCTGGCCTCTAGCTGGCCTCCGGAGGGCATCCTGCCTCCTTGGACATGTGCCACCTCCTCCTCCTCCTCTCTCCCTTCTGGCACCCACGTGGAGTCAGTGACCTCATCATCCCCTCCCTCTTCACCACTGGAGCAAACCTGGCAGTAAGCTGCAGCTGGTGGAACATGACTGCCAGATTGCTGTCCTTGAGCATCCCCTCTCTCTGCGCTCACGCTACTGCCTTCCTCTAGCTGGGTATCATCATCCGAGCCTTCAAAACGTTGGGCATCCTCCTGGAGCATGTACCCAACACTGTGCTCAACCAGTTCGGGAGACTCCTCAGGAGGAAATGGTGGGTCTAGGGAAGGGGTGCCTGATGATGCCATTGAGTATGCATTGGCAGCTGCTTTGCCAGTACCCTGAGCCTGGGTGAGAGAGGATGAGGAGGATGAGGAGGGCTTGGTCATCCATTCTACCAAGCCTTCGGCATGATGCGGCTCAACATGTCCAGATGCCGAAAACAAGGACAAGCGTACCCCATAGCCACGTGCTGATGACGATGCACGACCACGTCCACGTCCACGACCAGCACCGTTGTCTCTAGACACAGAGCCTGCTTGCCCTCTGTTCTTGCCTCTGGACTGTCTGCCTCTCCTTGGCAGTCTTCCAGGCATTGTAGTGGGTAGTGTATATTGTGCTGGAGTCACACAGCACACACACTAACTCCTGCAGATGGCTGCCTTAGATGACAGTAACAGGGCCTTACGGCAGATAGAGGCTGCCTTAGATGACAACAACTGGGCCTTACGCCAGATAGAGGCTGCCTTAGATGAAAACAACTGAGCCTTACGGCAGATAGAGGCTGCCTTAGATGAAAACAATTGGGTCTTATGGCAGATAGAGGCTGTCTTAGATGACAACAACAGGGCCTTATGGCACATAGTGAGGCTGAGGTGGTTTTATGTGTGCTGTACTAACACAGCAGACACACACGCGCTAGCTCCTGGAGATGCCTGGCTGCCTTAGATGACAACAACTGGGCCTTACGGCAGATAGAGGCTGCCTTAGATGACAACAACTGGGCCTTACGGCAGATAGAGGCTGCCTTAGATGACAACAACTGGGCCTTACGGCAGAAAGAGGCTGCCTTAGATGACAACAACTGGGCCTTACGGCAGATAGAGAGGCTGAGGTGGTTTTATGTGTGCTGTACTAACACAGCAGACACACACGCTAGCCCCTGTAGATGCCTGGCTGCCTTAGATGACAACAACTGGGCCTTACGGCAGATAGAGGCTGCCTTAGATGACAACAACTGGGCCTTATGGCAGATAGAGGCTGCCTTAGATGACAACAACAGGGCCTTATGGCAGATAGAGGCTGCCTTAGATGACAACAACTAGGCCTTACGGCAGATAGAGAGGCTGAGGTGGTTTTATGTGTGCTGTACTAAAACAGCAGACACACACGCTAGCTCCTGTAGATGCCTGGCTGCCTTAGATGACAACAACTGGGCCTTACGCCAGATAGAGACTGCCTTAGATGACAACAACTGGGCCTTACGGCAGATAGAGGCTGCCTTAGATGACAATAACTGGGCCTTACGGCAGATAGAGGCTGCCTTAGATGACAACAACTGGGCCTTAAGGCAGATAGAGAGGCTGAGGTGGTTTTATGTGTGCTGTACTAACACAGCAGACACACACGCTAGCTCCTGTAGATGCCTGGCTGCCTTAGATGACAACAACTGGGCCTTACGGCAGATAGAGGCTGCCTTAGATGACAACAACTGGGCCTTATGGCAGATAGAGGCTGCCTTAGATGACAACAACTGGGCCTTACGGCAGATAGAGGCTGCCTTAGATGACAACAACAGGGCATTATGGCAGATAGAGAGGCTGAGGTGGTTTTATGTGTGCTGTACTAACACAGCAGACACACACGCTAGCTCCTATAAATGCCTGGCTGCCTTAGATGACAACAACTGGGCCTTAAGGCAGATAGAGGCTGCCTTAGATGACAACAACTGGGCCTTACGGCAGATAGAGGCTGCCTTAGATGACAACAGCAGGGCCTTATGGCAGATAGAGAGGCTGAGGTGGTTTTATGTGTGCTGTACTAACACAGCAGAAACACACGCTAGCTCCTATAAATGCCTGGCTGCCTTAGATGACAACAACTGGGCCTTACGGCAGATAGAGGCTGCCTTAGATGACAACAACTGGGCCTTACGGCAGATAGAGGCTGCCTAAGATGACAACAACTGGGCCTTACGGCAGATAGAGAGGCTGGGGTGGTTTTATGTGTGCTGTACTAACACAGCAGACATACACGCTAGCACCTATAAATGCCTGGCTGCCTTAGATGACAACAACTGGGCCTTATGGCAGATAGAGGCTGCCTTAGATGACAACAACTGGGCCTTATGGCAGATAGAGGCTGCCTTAGATGACAACAACTGGGCCTTATGGCAGATAGAGGCTGCCTTAGATGACAACAACTGGGCCTTACGGCAGATAGAGAGGCTGAGGTGGTTTTATGTGTGCTGTACTAACACAGCAGACACACACGCTAGCTCCTATAAATGCCTGGCTGCCTTAGATGACAACAGCAGGGCCTTTGGACAGATAGAGGCTGCCTTAGATGACAACAACTGGGCCTTATGGCAGATAGAGAGGCTGAGGTGGTTTTATGTGTGATGTACTAACACAGCAGACACACACGCTAGCTCCTATAAATGCCTGGCTGCCTTAGATGACAACAGCAGGGCCTTTTGACAGATAGAGAGGCTTAGGTGGTTTTATGTGTGCTGTACTAACACAGCAGACACGCACGCCAGCTCCTATAAATGCCTGCCTGCCTTAGATGACAACAACTGGGCCTTACGGCAGATAGAGGCTGCCTTAGATGACAACAACAGGGCCTTATGGCAGATAGAGAGGCTGAGGTGGTTTTATGTGTGCTGTACTAACACAGCAGACACACACGCTAGCTCCTGTAGATGCCTGGCTGCCTTAGATGACAACAACTGGGCCTTACGGCAGATAGAGGCTGCCTTAGATGACAACAACTGGGCCTTACGGCAGATAGAGAGGCTGAGGTGGTTTTATGTGTGCTGTACTAACACAGCAGACACACACGCTAGCTCCTATAAATGCCTGGCTGCCTTAGATGACAACAGCAGGGCCTTATGACAGATAGAGAGACTGAGGTGGTTTTATGTGTGCTGTACTAACACAGCAGACACACACGCTAGCTCCTATAAATGCCTGCCTGCCTTAGATGACAACAACAGGGCCTTTTGACAGATAGAGAGGCTGAGGTGGTTTTATGTGTGCTGTACTAACACAGCAGACACACACGCTAGCTCCTATAAATGCCTGGCTGCCTCAGATGACAACAACTGGGCCTTACGGCAGATAGAGGCTGCCTTAGATGACAACAACAGGGCCTTATGGCAGATAGAGAGGCTGAGGTGGTTTTATGTGTGCTGTACTAACACAGCAGACACACACGCTAGCTCCTATAAATGCCTGCCTGCCTTAGATGACAACAACAGGGCCTTATGACAGATAGAGAGGCTGAGGTGGTTTTATGTGTGCTGTACTAACACAGCAGACACACACGCTAGCTCCTATAAATGCCTGGCTGCCTTAGATGACAACAACAGGGCCTTATCACAGATAGAGAGGCTGAGGTGGTTTTATGTGTGCTGTACTAACACAGCAGACACACACGCTAGCTCCTATAAATGCCTGGCTGCCTCAGATGACAACAACTGGGCCTTACGGCAGATAGAGGCTGCCTTAGATGACAACAACAGGGCCTTATGACAGATAGAGAGGCTGAGGTGGTTTTATGTGTGCTGTACTAACACAGCAGACACACATGCTAGCTCCTATAAATGCCTGCCTGCCTTAGATGACAACAACAGGGTCTTATGACAGATAGAGAGACTGAGGTGCTTTTATGTGTGCTGTACTAACACAGCAGACACACACTAGCTAGCTCCTATAAATGCCTGGCTGCCTTAGATGACAACAGCAGGGCCTTTTGACAGATAGAGAGGCTTAGGTGGTTTTATGTGTGCTGTACTAACACAGCAGACACGCACGCCAGCTCCTATAAATGCCTGCCTGCCTTAGATGACAACAACTGGGCCTTACGGCAGATAGAGGCTGCCTTAGATGACAACAACAGGGCCTTATGGCAGATAGAGAGGCTGAGGTGGTTTTATGTGTGCTGTACTAACACAGCAGACACACACACGCTAGCTCCTGTAGATGCCTGGCTGCCTTAGATGACAACAACTGGGCCTTACGGCAGATAGAGGCTGCCTTAGATGACAACAACTGGGCCTTACGGCAGATAGAGAGGCTGAGGTGGTTTTATGTGTGCTGTACTAACACAGCAGACACACACGCTAGCTCCTATAAATGCCTGGCTGCCTTAGATGACAACAGCAGGGCCTTATGACAGATAGAGAGACTGAGGTGGTTTTATGTGTGCTGTACTAACACAGCAGACACACACGCTAGCTCCTATAAATGCCTGCCTGCCTTAGATGACAACAACAGGGCCTTTTGACAGATAGAGAGGCTGAGGTGGTTTTATGTGTGCTGTACTAACACAGCAGACACACACGCTAGCTCCTATAAATGCCTGGCTGCCTCAGATGACAACAACTGGGCCTTACGGCAGATAGAGGCTGCCTTAGATGACAACAACAGGGCCTTATGGCAGATAGAGAGGCTGAGGTGGTTTTATGTGTGCTGTACTAACACAGCAGACACACACGCTAGCTCCTATAAATGCCTGCCTGCCTTAGATGACAACAACAGGGCCTTATGACAGATAGAGAGGCTGAGGTGGTTTTATGTGTGCTGTACTAACACAGCAGACACACACGCTAGCTCCTATAAATGCCTGGCTGCCTTAGATGACAACAACAGGGCCTTATCACAGATAGAGAGGCTGAGGTGGTTTTATGTGTGCTGTACTAACACAGCAGACACACACGCTAGCTCCTATAAATGCCTGGCTGCCTCAGATGACAACAACTGGGCCTTACGGCAGATAGAGGCTGCCTTAGATGACAACAACAGGGCCTTATGACAGATAGAGAGGCTGAGGTGGTTTTATGTGTGCTGTACTAACACAGCAGACACACATGCTAGCTCCTATAAATGCCTGCCTGCCTTAGATGACAACAACAGGGTCTTATGACAGATAGAGAGACTGAGGTGCTTTTATGTGTGCTGTACTAACACAGCAGACACACACGCTAGCTCCTGTAGATGCCTGGCTGCCTTAGATGACAACAACTGGGCCTTACGGCAGATAGAGGCTGCCTTAGATGACAACAACTGGGCCTTACGGCAGATAGAGGCTGCCTTAGATGACAACAACTGGGCCTTATGGCAGATAGAGGCTGCCTTAGATGACAACAACTGGGCCTTATGGCAGATAGAGGCTGCCTTAGATGACAACAACTGGGCCTTAAGGCAGATAGAGAGACTGAGGTGCTTTTATGTGTGCTGTACTAACACAGCAGACACACACGCTAGTTCCTGTAGATGCCTGGCTGCCTTAGATGACAACAACTGGGCCTTACAGCAGATAGAGGCTGCCTTAGATGACAACAACTGGGCCTTATGGCAGATAGAGAGGCTGAGGTGGTTTTATGTGTGCTGTACTAACACAGCAGACACACACGCTAGCTCCTATAAATGCCTGGCTGCCTTAGATGACAACAGCAGGGCCTTATGACAGATAGAGAGGCTGAGGTGGTTTTATGTGTGCTGTACTAACACAGCAGACACACACGCTAGCTCCTATAAATGCCTGCCTGCCTTAGATGACAACAACAGGGCCTTTTGACAGATAGAGAGGCTGAGGTGGTTTTATGTGTGCTGTACTAACACAGCAGATACACACACGCTAGCTCCTATAAATGCCTGGCTGCCTCAGATGACAACAACTGGGCCTTACGGCAGATAGAGGCTGCCTTAGATGACAACAACAGGGCCTTATGGCAGATAGAGAGGCTGAGGTGGTTTTATGTGTGCTGTACTAACACAGCAGACACACACACTAGCTCCTATAAATGCCTGCCTGCCTTAGATGACAACAACTGGGCCTTACGGCAGATAGAGGCTGCCTTAAATGACAACAACAGGGCCTTATGGCAGATAGAGAGGCTGAGGTGGTTTTATGTGTGCTGTACTAACACAGCAGACACACACGCTAGCTCCTATAAATGCCTGCCTGCCTGCCTGCCTTAGATGACAACAACAGGGCCTTATGACAGATAGAGAGGCTGAGGTGGTTTTATGTGTGCTGTACTAACACAGCAGACACACACGCTAGCTCCTATAAATGCCTGGCTGCCTTAGATGACAACAACAGGGCCTTATGACAGATAGAGAGGCTGAGGTGGTTTTATGTGTGCTGTACTAACACAGCAGACACACACGCTAGCTCCTATAAATGCCTGCCTGCCTGCCTGCCTTAGATGACAACAACAGGGCCTTATGACAGATAGGGAGGCTGAGGTGGTTTTATGTGTGCTGTACTAACACAGCAGACACACACGTTAGCTCCTATAAATGCCTGCCTGCCTTAGATGACAACAACAGGGTCTTATGACAGATAGAGAGGCTGAGGTGGTTTTTTGTGTGCTGTACTAACACAGCAGACACACACGCTAGCTCCTATAAATGCCTTAGATCACAATAGGCCAGAAGTATAAATGTGATATTGCAATGCTGTACTAACAGCACGCACACACCAGACTAATCCCCAGAATCACAGCAGATAAAGTTAGACTCAGCAGCAGATAATATCACCACTCAGCAGTGTCAGCACAGCAGAATGTATAAGACAGCACAGCACTGCAGATACTGTCAGCAGCAGTGCAATCAGCAGAATGAATATATATTCAAATGATCAGTATTCTGTAGTAATGATAATGAATTGGCATCAGCAGTCTGCCTATATCACAATCACAGCCGGAACACAGTGCACTAGGCCGCCGGTGCGGCGGCCTTTTATACAGTGGGGCGTGTACTAAAGCCCCTGAGCTATAATTGGCTACAGGCGTCCTGCCTGTAGCCAATTATTGCTCTCCTCGCTGCCGGCGCTGTGATTGGCCAAGCATGCGGGGTCACAGTGCATGCTTGGCCAACCATCAGCCAGCGATGCACTGCGACTGGCGCAATGCATTGTGGGCCGCTCGCATCACACGAATGTGATGCGAACGGCCCAAATAGTTCTGGGCTCGCCAAGCGGGCGAACGCCGGGTGCTCGATTCGAACGTGGGTTTTGAATCGAACACCGGGCCCATCCCTAGTGTAGAGTGGGTTACAAGGCATAGTGGGTGTAATGCAAGGTAAAGTGATGGGCGCCAGACACTTCCTGAATGCAAAGAGATTTATTGTTGCTTAAACTGGGGTAGAGAGGGTTAGGGCCAGGACACCCTTTAGTAGATGCTGTCTCCTATGGCAACACTCTTGTTCCAGTTTCTAACAAAGGTTGCAATGAACTCCTTCACTTCTTCTACAATCTCCGATTGTAGATCTCCACTCCACTGAGCTCCCAGTCTTTCACTAGACTAACAGATATACTCACTACTAGATCTCCTTCCAATCTTCTCACTCAGTATATTCCTCAAGCATCACCCCCATGTCCCTGCTGGGTCCCTAGCTTTGCACTCACATATACTCCACAAGCGTCACCCCGCTGGCCTGCTTGGTCCCTGGCTTGGTACACAATGATGCTCTGCAAGCGTCACCTCCACTTGCTGGGTCCCTAGCTTGGCACTTGCTGAAGTTTTCCCAATTCTTCACTGTCCCCAGCTGGTGAGAATACTACTCAGGTACTTGCTTCAGCTACTCATAGTGGTCTCCGGTAGTAAGGTGGATGGTCTCTTAGTGGCGACAGCTTCCCATTTACCCCTGACCACAGCTGGTTTTCCGTCCGGCAGAACCGTTACTTCTGGTTGGACTGCAAGCCGCAGTCCCAATTCTACACTGCTCTATTGCTTTTGGATAGGCCCTCAGACAGCCTAGCAGCAACACGTCCCCGGGATAGGCCCAATACTTATGGCCTAGCAACCCGGGCATTACAACACATGTCCACCCAGACAGCTGTTGTGGCACAGAACCCCAATCACCTGACTCCACTCAAATAAATAGGCACCCCCAGCAGGCCAAGGGACCCAAGAAAATCCCTGCCCATTGGCTAAGACACACCATTAATTCCTAATCTGTCCTTGCAATGCCCTTGTCTTATCTAATGCCACCAGATACCCGGTCATCTAGTGAGAGAAGAGAGAAGTGCAGCGATTCCAGAATTAGGGTGAAATCAATTGACCTCATATCAATTAGCCAAGGCAACTATCACTTGGCAAATACATTTGATCGCAACCCTGCCTAAACATTAGGGTGCTACATCTAATTCAGATACACTTACATAAGTATTTTGCAAGCTGCACACAGGGTGGATGTTGATCATTAATTAAGCAGCCAGCCGTTACTAGGGATGAGAAGACCGCTGTGGGGATAAGCTCAGACCCGCCGTATGGGGATATACAGTGGTGTGAAAAAGTGTTTGCCCCCTTCCTCATTTCCTGTTCCTTTGCATGTTTGTCACACTTAAGTGTTTCGGAACATCAAACCAACTTAAACAATAGTCAAGGACAACACAAGTAAACACAAAATGCAATTTGTAAATGAAGGTGTTTATTATTAAAGGTGAAAAAAAATCCAAACCATCATGGCCCTGTGTGAAAAAGTGATTGCCCCCTAAACCTAATAACTGGTTGGGCCACCCTTAGCAGCAACAACTGCAACCAAGCGTTTGCGATAACGTGCAATGAGGCTTTTACAGCGTCCTGGAGGAATTTTGGCCCACTCATCTTTGCAGAATTGTCCTAATTCAGTTACATTAGAGGGTTTTCGAGCATGAACGGCCTTTTTAAGGTCATACCACAACATCTCAATAGGATTCAGGTCAGGACTTTGGCTAGGCCACTCCAAAGTCTTCATTTTGTTTTTCTTCAGCCATTCGGTGGTGGACTTGCTGGTGTGTTTAGGATCATTGTCCTGCTGCAGAACCCAAGTTCGTTTCAGCTTGAGTACACGAACAGATGGTCGGACATTCTCCTTCAGGATCTCTTGGTAGACAGCAGAATTCATAGTTCCTTTTATCACAGCAAGTCTTCCAGGTCCTGAAGCAGCAAAACAGCCCCAGACCATCACACTACCACCACCATATTTTACTGTTGGTATAATGTTCTTTTTCTGAAATGCAGTGTTCCTTCTACGCCAGATATACTTGGACACACACCTTCCAAAGAGTTCCACTTTTGTCTCATCGGTCCACAGAATGTTGTCCCAAAAGTCTTGGGGATCATCAAGATGTGTTGTGGAGAAATTGAGACAAGCTTTGATGTTCTTTTTGCTCAGCAGTGGTTTTCTCCTTGGAACTCTGCCATGCAGGCCATTTTTGCCCAGTCTTTTCCTGATGGTGGAGGCATGAACGCTGACCTTAACTGAGGCAAGTGAGGCCTGCAGTTCCTTGGACGTTGTTATGGGGTCTTTTGTGACCTCTTGGATGAGTCGTCGCTGCGCTCTTGGGGTAATTTTGGGCAGCCGGCCACTCCTGGGAAGGTTCACCACTGTTCCATGTCTTCGCTATTTGTGGATAATGGCTCTCACTGTGGTTCGCTGGATTCCCAAAGCTTTGGAAATGGCTTTATAACCCTTTCCAGACTGATAGATCTCAATTACTTTCTTTCTCAATTGTTCCTGAATTTCTTTGGGTCTCGGCATGATGTGTAGCTTTTAAGGATCTTCTGGTGGACCTTACTGTGTCAAGCAGCTCCTATTTAAGTGATGCCTTGATTGTGAACAGGTGCGGCAATAATCAGGCCTGGGTGTGGCTAGAGAAATTGAACTCAGGTGTGGACAACCACAGTTATAGTATGTTTTAACAAGGGGGGCAATCACTTTTTCACACAGGGCCATGATGGTTTGGATTTTTTTTCACCTTTAATAATAAACACCTTCATTTACAAATTGCATTTTGTGTTTACTTGTGTTGTCCTTGACTATTGTTTAAATTGGTTTGATGTTCCGAAACACTTAAGTGTGACAAACATGCAAAGGAACAGGAAATGAGGAAGGGGGCAAACACTTTTTCACACCACTGTATAACTGGTGGCGTCTCCAGCTCTCATGTGCGCTCTCACAGAGCTAGCAAGAGACCAAACCAAAATGGGGACAGGCCGCAACTTGTTTTCAAGGCGCTGTGTCCTTCTTCTTCAGGCAGGTCCGAGCTTATCCCCACAGCAGTGAACATGCTTTTTCTCATCCCTCTTAACGGCTGGTTGCTTGACTGGTGATCCACATCCACCCTGTGTGCAGCTTACAAGATACCTTTATGTAAGTGTACTGCATCTGAATAAAGTGTTACTTGTTTTTACTATAACATTGACCCAGACTCTCTCTTTCTGCTGTACCCATTTCCTGCTGAGGAGCTACCGGTGACTGTGTGTGCAATTCCCATGGATCCATCTGTCCTGCGGACTTCTCCTTGATATTCCCTACTACCATGGACTGTATAGACTAATTCTTACCTAATTTGTTTTGAGTATATCTTGTGTCCCCCCCCCGTTATTGATCCCTTATGGTCCATCTTATAGCTGCCAGTGAGAGCTGACTAACATACTACCTGTCAGTTCTGTGTGATATATTGCTTATAACCTTTTCCTTAATTGCTGCAAAATGAGCCGCAATAGGAATGGTTCCATTGCCGGCAATGGGGTGCGACTTGTCATGCGATTTGGAACTGTCAAGTTGCACTGGTGTTAACGGGGGCTTAGGCTCAATTCACATCTATGCATTTTGCTTTTGAGCGTTTTTGCAGTGCTTTTTACGGTGCTTGCCGCGTTTTTGGACATGCGTTTTTACCGCGATGTTGCCGCGTTTTTGCGTTTTTATTTATTATTTTTTTTTACACTATGGTTGCTTAGCAACCAGCTATATACACTGTAAAAAAAAAAAAAACGCAAAATGCAAATCACGAAAAAATCGCGGTAAAAATGCGGTAAAAATGTGGGACTTGCGTTTTGGGCACAAAAATGCATTGATGTGAACATGTTCCATAGGAACCAATGTTAAAAAATGTCCCTGCATTTCTGCAAAATGCATCAAAAAACGTATTAGTGTGAATCAAGCCTTAGGCTTCATTCACGTCTATGCATTTTTAGTGCTTTTCGCATTTTGCAGATTTGAACTACAGTCCATTTAACATGGTTTCCTATGGAACACCTTCTGCAGTGCAAATCTGTAAAATGCTAAAAGCACTAAAAATGCATAGGTGTGAATCAAGCCTAATATAGTTTCAGAGATAGAGCATTTGTGGGCAGTGCCTACTGTGATGCCACCATGTAGTTGTGTTGTTTTCTAAGCTGCAGCTTTTATCACACAGAAAAGCATGATTTTATCTCTGGACAGGTGAGTGCAATATGTTATGTTTTTAAATAAATTACTATCAGTACATACTATACTATGAGCCTTTATGTCCCTTATGCCCCCCCCCCCCCCCATACTGAGAGTGGAGTCAGGATCCGTGAGTGTCTGAGACTATTCCAACATGCCAACAACTTTTTGTAAGCAGTCAATTTTACCTTCACTTCCACTGGACGTTTGGGGAGCCTTTATCTGCTTATCTCTCTTTCTTGGAGTCACTTTGGGACACATCATCTGCTTTTTGCACATTTGTGGACTTCTTCTTAGTTTTATTCACACATTTGTTACTTATATTTGGGTTGCTTATGGACTGTTTTGCATCACTATTTCTAATCACACACTTATCATTTTTGTTTGAATATAGCAAGCGCTGCACTTTTTTTTTTTTAATTGTTTTATTTGTAAAAAAAATTCAAGAAGCAATGCAAATATATTTCACATTCAGTAAGGCCACTTTCACACTGGGGCGTTTTTCAGGCGCTACAGAGCTAAAAATAGCGCCTGTACAGCGCCTGAAAAAATCCAGCCCCATTCACTCCAATGTGAAAAAGTCCTGCTAGCAGCATCTGTGGAGCAGTGAAGGAGCGGTGTATTCACCGCTCCTATACCGCTCCTACCCATTGAAATCAATGGGACACTGCGGTAATACTGCGGCAATACCGCCGGCAAAGTGCCCCGCTAGCGGCCGAATACCGCGGCAAAAACTACGGTAAAGCAGCGCTTAATATAGCGCTGCTTTACCGCCGACGTCGCTCCCGCCCCAGTGTGAAAAGGGCCTAAGATTGAACATAGAACATAATGTGGGTATAAACATGTATAAACGTAACATGGAAAGTACACACGTTATTCAAGTTAACTATTGAACAATATAAAAGTTTTAGAAAATTTAGAGAGAGATTCGATAATATCACATCATGGAAACATGTCAGCTCTAGGACAATCAGCAATCTAAGTTGTAGGTTAAATTTCGTGTACAAAGCATTCAGGGAATAGCAATAAAACCATTGATGATCATTTCTCTATCTCGGCTTGGGAGTCTATATTTCTGTATTCTATTATACACTTCCCCCAAATAATCTCAAATTTTGGTAGGGTATCTTCTATAACTGCTGTGAGATTCTCCATTCTACGGATATCTGTAACAGTGGAAAGGAACTGTGCAAAATTGGGGGGGACAGTAGTACGCCAACACTGTGGTATTACTCGTTTAGCTGCCAGTAAGATATATGCCATTAGTTTGTTAGCAGATTTGGTGGCATTCCTAAGGGGGAGGCCTAAAAGCATGTGTATAAGTTGAAAAGGGATTGGAATCTCCAGTACCCTTTCTAGTAAGGCATGAACTGTAGACCAAAAGGGGACCAAGATAGGGCATTCCCAAAATATGTGGAAATGTGAGCCCAAAGAGGAGTCACATCTCCAACAATGACTATATGGTGACAGCTTATGGGCTGCCAAGAATTCTGGGGTCCTATACCAAAACATTAGGATTTTGTACGCCGTCTCCTTCTGGGCCACACATCTGGGGACTTTAGAGGTAGCATCCCATATTGCCCCCCATTTTGCCAAAAAAATAGGCCTGTGAAGGATCTGAGCCCATTTCTTCATATATGAATGGGTTTGTTCAGAGATGGGATTTAGGCTATAGAGGATTTTGTAGATGCAAGAGATTTGTTGAGGTTCCTGTGGACCATGTGAACATAGCATTTCAAATTCTGTAGGAACACCCAGGGTCATTTGGGGGGATCTAGAGGCAAAAAAATGTTTTATCTGTAGATAGGAATAAAATAGTGTGTTCGGAATTTTTTGTCTGGTTTGTAGAACCCAGAAAGGGACTAGAGTGCATGTTACTGGATGTACCAGATGTCTTCATTGAAATATACCCGCTTGGGTCCCCGGCAACATGGAGTCATAGGATAAGCTAATGGGAATTTCTGGGTTAAATAAGATGTTTATCAGTGGTGAGCATTGGGAGGATAGGATGTATTTACTTGAGCAGTGCTTCCAAATTAAGATTGTGAATAACATGGGGTTTAGGCAAACTTTCCTTAGTTGAGGTGTAAATTTGTCTGATGAAGGCCAAAGCATACAGCATGGGTGTGCAGGAGTTGTAATGCTCATCTCGATTTCTGACCATCTGTTCGATGCATACCGAGACGTCCACGAGGAGATGGCTTTAAGGTGGGTGGAATGGTAATATTTCATAATATCCGGGGCCCCTAGTCCCCACGTGAGCGGGGGGCCAGGAGAACCGAACTAGCAATCCTATGAGACGCATTGTTCCAAATAAAGTTGGGTCAGTGGGACTGCTACGGGAAGGGTTTCAAAAAGATATAGCAGCTTGGGGAGAATGGACATCTTAAGAACGTTAATTCTACCTATGAGAGAAAGAGGAAGTGTTGTCCAGTTTTTAAGTAGTCTGTTGATCTCTAAGAAGAGGGGGGGGGGGAATTTTCTTGATAAAGGGTAGAGTATGATCGGGATAAGTGTACACCAAGGTATTTAAGTGACTGTGGGCACCATCTATACTTAAAGTTATTTTGTAGGGTTTGCAGTAGTTCGGTCGAAACATTAATGGGTAAGGCTTCAGTCTTAGTCGTGTTAATTTTGAATCCGGAGATACTGCCAAATGTTTGTAGGGTCGAGTGAAGCGAAGGGAGCGAAGTATGCGGATGAGTAATTGTTAGTAGTACATCGTCTGTGAAGAGAGACAGTTTGCACTCCTGATGTCTCAACGTCACTCCCCTGATGTCCGGGTGAATGCGTATGGCTGCCGCCAGGGGTTCAAGGCTTAGGATAAAGAGCAGGGGTGACAGCGGACAGCCCTGTCTAGTACCGTTGCTAAGGGGGAATGACGTTGAGACATGAGAGGCCATCTGTACCTGAGACGTAGGGATGGAGTATAGTGCCCTTAAGGCTTGTAAAAAGGGACCAGAAAATCCATATCGCGAAAGTGTAGTAAACATGAATGACCAATTCAGGCGGTCGACCGCTTTCTGCGCGTCTAGGCTTAGTATTATAGCCAGTCTGTTGGTTTTGGTCAGGAGGTCTATTAGGTCTATGGTGCATCTAGTATTGTCCCCTGCATGTCTGGTGGGGACAAAACTGACTTGGTCTTTGTGGATTAGCGTGGGGAGGAGTAGGGACAGTCTGTTGGGTAATATTTTTGTAAAAATGTTCTAGTCAGAATTTAAGAGGGCTATGGGGCGGTAATTGTCTGGTATAGAGGGGTCTTTTCCTGGTTTTGGGATCAATGTGATGAATGCATGTAGGAACTGAGCGTGGGGGATTTTCCCTGTCATTAATGAGGCAAAAAGCTTTTACATGTATGGCAGGATGGTGGGGAGGAATTTTTTATAATAGGAAAAGGGGAGACCGTCTGGACCTGGGGATTTGTGAGTCGAGAGCTGTTTAATAACCTTAGTGATCTCTTCAGCCGATATGTGTGCGTTCAGTCCTGAACGGTCGACTGGAGATAGGGTGGGGAGGTTTAAAGAATCCATAAACTTGTCGAACGTGTCTTGTGTAAACTGGGAGGTTGGGTCTGTGGCTAGGCAGTTATATAATTTTTTATAGAAGTCTCCAAAGACACCGGTCATAGTTTGAGGGCAATATGTGGGTCTGCCATCATGTTGTATTAGGACGTCTGGTGCAGATGATTGGGGGTGTGGTTTCAATTTTTGGACAAGCATTCTAGGGGGTCTATTGGCAAATTCATAATACTTTTGTTTTGACCAGAGCATGGATTTAGTGATTCTAGCTGAGTCTAGTGCTTTTATGCGGTTTGTTATCGCTGTTACCCTCTATTGTGGGATGCCTGAGGAGTTTTTGTTCAGTATCTGACAGCTGGGTCAGTAAGGTCGATCGTTGAAAATCACAATCTTTTTTAAGGCGAAATCCAGTTGCGATACACTCCCCTCTGAAGAACGCCTTGTGGGCTTCCCTTAGAACAGAGATCTCCGATACCGAATCTTTATTTATCTGAAAATATTCGTTCAGTTTGTCTTGTAAGGGTATTTGGGTCATGGGTGAATTAAGGAGTGATTCGTTAAGAAGCCAGTGACATTTCCTAGGTGTAGGTGAAGACAGGAGAAGGTCTATGGTTATGGGTGCATGGTCTGACCACGTTTTTGGGAGGATATTTGCGTCTACCAAGTATGGTAATAGAGGTGCAGAGATGAAAAAATAGTCGATTCTTGTGTACAGTTTGTGAGTTGGGGAGAAGAAAGAGAAGTGTTTGGCTGTCGGATGTTTTATCCTCCAAGAGTCAAACAGTCTGTTTGTTCTAATCGTTTTACGAAACGAAGAGGAAGATTTGTGTGCCTGTAAAGGAGGATTGTTTTGAAAGAGGGCAGCCCTATCCTTGATTGGAGACATGCACAAATTGAAATCTCCACCAATAATCTGAATGGGTTGGGCAAAAGTGTGAAGTTTCTCGAAAAAGGTGTCTAGGAAACCAATTTGGTCTGTATTAGGAACATATTCATTTGCCAGAATAAAAGAGGTATTCAGGTAAACACAGTCCAGGAGAACAAAACGACCTTGGGGGTACAAATATGAGGATTTCACCTTTATGGTGGATGAACGTTTGAGGAGAATCGCCACCCCAGCTTTTCCAGAGGAGGCGGATGCGACAAAAGCTGTGGGGTAGTGTCTGGATGCAAATTTGAACGAACCCTCTTCCTTGAAATGTGTCTCCTGGACCATGATCACCTCAGCATTAGGTGCTTTGAATTCTTTAAGGGCTAGCCATCTCTTACGGATGGAATTCAGACCCTTAACATTACATGAAAATATACTGACTGCCATAGATATAAATTATGGATAGATCTGACATTACATTCGTGCAATATATGTTGAGCAGAAACCATGATGTAAATAATAGACGATGTATACTTATATATTTAAACCCGTAAAGGTAAATTTTAGGGGTGAAAACATATAAACATTCCCTGATTGGGTCAGAAAAAGGACCCATGTGTAATCCTAAAAGTAAGGAAACATACAGCATAACAAACATTCGTAAGGAGGAATTGCCAACGTAGTTAAGCAAGGGATCAAAAAGGATCCCTAAAAAACACACAAAAAAAGGAAAAATAAAACAAAATGGTTATACTGTGCAGGTAGAATACCCAAGGAGCAGTTCGTCTCCAAGGGAGCATGGTCAAAAAACACGACTATGTTAGGGGAACATGGCAGTTCGCAGGACTTAGCTTACCGGTCTTAGTCTGATCCGAAAAGCATATGCAAGAGAGGAAAGTAAAATGGAAACTGTAGAACTGTGATTGTCCCAGGGGACAATTGCCCATGGGTGGACATTTACATGGGGGGAGAGCAACAGTCTCTGAGCCCAGAGACTCAAAAAAGAGACGTAAAGGCACTTACATTACGGGGCCTCTACGTATGATCAGGCCGGAAAAAAAAAGTTACAAACCAGAGGTGGGATCCAATGGAAGTTTCAGGTGGGGCCCTTAGAAGATGCGTTCCTTTGAGGAGTGAATGAGGCTTTCGAACCGGAGTACATATTTTCCCAGGTGTTGAGAGAAGTCTGGAGGGTGGAATTTGGGCTTGCAGGTCTTCCTCAGGAACAGAGGGTAGTCCCAGATTTCTGATGAAGGACTCACTTTCCTGAAGGTCTCTCATGGTGTGTTGCGAGCCATCTTTGGACACCGTCAGGCGGAAAGGGAAGCCCCATCTGTAGGGCATCTGATGGTGTTGCAGGTGGGCAGTGATAGGGATTGCTCCTTTTAGCCTGTGTTATGGGCGATAAGTCGCTGAAAATTTGTATCTTCGCCCCCTTAAAATCCACTCTGGACCTGTTTCGTGTGGCAATGGTCTGAGCTTCTTTACTTTCTGTCAAGGCGCAAGTCGATATCTGGGATGTCAGGTACTAGAGTATTAAACAGGGCCAGCAGGTATGATCTGATATCTTTATCAATAACAGATTCAGGGACACCACGGATTCGGAGGTTCTGCCTGCGTTCCCTGTTCTCGAGGTCTTCTTGTTGTATCTGCAGTTGTGATACTGCATTTTTTAGATTAGCATTCTCGTCTTCCAAAGCTTGGACATAGTTCACCATGTCGTCAAATTTTGTTTCCAGGGCATCTGTTCTCTCCCCTAGCTGGTCAATCTCCCCCCTGAGTTCATGTGCAAGCTTATTGACCTCCTTTGTAACGTTATGTGTGAGGCTTTGAAGCAAGGCCTGCAGCTTCAGGTCTAGGACATCCACCGTCACCAGGGACGCCATTGCAGGCTGATGTGATGGGCCAGTATTATGTAGCTTGGCAGGGGGATTATCTGCAAATAGTGAGGGATCGACCAGCGGGAGTGCGTCTGGTGGATCCGCGGCATCAGCCGTGGAAATTGAGGTCGGGGAATGCGGCCTACGGAGGAATTTCTCCATGTGGCGTGCAGGCTGTGGTGCGGCCTGTGGGGATCGTTTCCTGTATATGTGCCTCTGATCACCGATCTTACCCATGCAATGTCTGTTGGGTAGCTAAGGAGTTCCCGAGTCGGATGATATGGCTCCCGGAGCGGTGGGTGCTGATGTAGCGGAGCGGGAGCTTTGGATGCAGGAGATGAGACCGGAGCTCTAGTCAAATGCGTTCGCCATCTTACGAGCCGCTCATGCGCCCCCAAGCGCTGCACTTTTTAAGTATATTTGTTGTTATTTCATAGTATGAGAAAAAAGCTTCATAAATAAAACCTAATTTATACACAATTATTTCTACACCATATAAGTTTAACCACTTGCTGACCGCCCACAGTACATTTACTGCAGGTGGCTAGCGCAGGCAGGCTGGATGGCATTTATGTGCATTATCCAGCTTGCCTTTCCAGCTTGGCACAGGCAAGCTGGATCACACACATCAATTCCATCCTGCCTGCTCCTAGTTAGGGGCCGCAGCGATTCTGGTACCCGCAGCCCGATGATTATGTAATTGCTATGCGATCACATGATCACAATGTCAACAGAGCTGTTATGAATTAATTCATACATAACAGCTGTGTTTCCTATGCTGTGATTGTCCCAGGGCTATCACATGGTACCTGGGCCAAGTACAGCAACCTGCACCATTTGATTAACTGTAGCCAATCACAGATCACTAGCAATTACAGCTGTCATGAATGTAACATATTCCTGACAGTTGAAAACTTTACTGTTACAGTGATCATCATTTTAACAGCAAACAGTTTAACCACTTTCAGACCGGACCAATTTGCAGCCAAAGGACCAGGCCCCTTTTTGCGATTCGGCACTGAGTCGCTTTAACTGACAATTGCGCGGTCGTGCGACGTGGCTCCCAAACAAAATTGACGTCCTTTTTTTCCCACAAATATAGCTTTCTTTTGGTGGTATTTGATCGCCCCTGCGGTTTTTATTTTTTGCGCTATAAACAAAAATAGAGCGACAATTTTGAAAAAAAATGCATTATTTTTTACTTTTTGCTATAATAAATATCCCCAAAAAATATATAAAAAAAACATTTTTTTTTTCCTCAGTTTAGGCCGATACGTATTCTTCTACATATTTTTGGTAAAAAAAATCGCAATAAGCGATTATTGATCGGTTTGCGCAGAAGTTATAGCGTTTACAAGATAGGGGATAGTTTTATAGTAGTTTATAATTTTATAGTTTATAATTTTTATTAATAATTTTTTTTTTATTAGTAATGGCAGAGATCTGTGATTTTTTTTTGTGACTGTGACATTATGGCGGACACATCGGACATTTTTGACACATTTTTGGGACCATTGTCATTTTTACAGAAATTAATTTTAAATGCATTGATTCCTGTATAAATGACACTGGCAGTGAAGGGGTTAACCACAAGGGAGCAGTGTAAGGGTTAAGTATGCCTAGGGGTGTGTTTCTTACTGTGGGGGGGCGTGGCTGTCAGCTAGTGAATGCTGATCTCTGCTCCAATCACAGGGAGCAGAGATCGGCATCACTAGTTGCTAGGCAGAATGGGGAGATGCTGTTTATCTCGGCATCTCCCCATTCAGCCTTCCCGTGAGACGATCGCGGGGGTCCCCGCGGCGATCGAGTCCGCGGGGACTGCGATCGGACTCACGGGGGTCCCGACCGGCGCGGGAGCGTGCCGCTCCCGGCGCGCTCCCGATGGCACGGACAGGCAGAAAGGAGGGACTTATATATACGCCCTCCTGCCTGTACGTGCCATTCTGCCGATGTATATCGTCGTGCGCCGGTCGGCAAGTGGTTAAAATGTGTAAAGTGTAAAATCCTTCATCACCTCTTCAGAGTAGTACTGTGGTACTATTGGTGACACTGAACTACTTTAACCACTTTCAGACCGGACCATTTTGCTGGCTTAAGACCAGACCACTTTTTGCGATTCGGCACTGCGTCGCTTTAACTGACAATTTGGCGGTCGTGCGACATGGCTCCCAAACAAAATTGACGTCCTTTTTTCCCCACAAATAGAGCTTTTTTTAGTGGTATTTAATCGCCCCTGCGTTTTTATTTTTTTTCCGCTATAAACAAAAAAAGAGCGACAATTTTCAAAAAACACATTATTATTTTTTTTTGCTATAATAAATATCTCCCAAAAATATATAAAAAAACATTTTTTTTCCTCAGTTTAGGTCGATACGTATTTGTCTACATATTTTTGGTAAAAAAAATTGCAATAAGCGATTATTGATTGGTTTGTGCAAAAGTTATAGCGTTTACAAAATAGGGGATAGTTTATAGCATTTTTATTAATTTTTTTTTTACTAGTAATGGCGGCGATCAGCGATTTTTATTGTGACTGCGACATTTTGGCGGACACATCGCACATTTTTGACTCATTTTTGGGACCATTGTCATTTATGTCATTCCTGTGTAAATTACACTGGCAGTGAAGGGGTTAACCAGGGGGTGGCAGTGTAGGGGTTAAGTGTGTCCTAGGAGCATGCTTCTAACTGTGGGGGGCGTGGCTGTGTGTGTTAGTGAACACTGATCTCTGCTCCAATCACAGGGAGCAGAGATCAGTGTCACTTGTTGCTAGGCAGAAAGGGGAGATGCTGTTTACTTCCGTATCTCCCCGTTCAGCCTTCCCGTGAGACGATCGTGGGTATCCCCACGGCGATGGAGACCACGGGACCCGCGACCGGACTCGTGTGGCGCACGCGCGATGGCATGGCGGCATTCTTAAAGGGACGTACCTGTACGCCCTTATGCCTGTCCGTGCCATTCTGCCGACGTACATCGTCATGCGCCGGTCGGGAACCGGTTAATGAAAGTAAAAAAATAAAAGAATAATGATAAAAAATTATATAAAAAATATATATATATATATTTTATAATATACTGTCCCCAGTCAGTGCCCCCGATCATCAAAAATAATAAAAAAAATTCATTTTCAAAAAAATTGTGACAAAAAATTACAACTTAAAAAAACTCACCATGCTTCTTACTAAATGCCTCAGACTGGCTTTATATTGTAAAAAAATAAAAACCCAGTGGATCAAATACCACCAAAAGAAAGCTCCATTTGTGTGAAAAAAATGATAAAAATGTAATGTGTGTACAGTATTGCATGATTGTGCAATTTTCAGTTAAAGTAGCACAATGCTGAATAGCAAAAAATACCCTGGTCCTGAAAGAGGTAAAGCCTTCCGGAGCTGAGGTGGTAAAAAAAATGTATTTCAGAACAAACAAAAAAAACACAGTGCATTTTTTAAAGTCCTGAGACACAAGGGGGTTAATAGAGGTTAAAGTGAAGGTAAATTGGGTATCTGGCACTCCAGGAGGCAATGCCCTAATGCCCCGTACACACGGTCGGATTTTCCAACGGAAAATGTCCGATCGGACCATGTTGTCAGAAAATCCGGCCGTGTGTGGGCTCCATCTGACTTTTTCCGTCGGAATTTCCGACGGACAAAGTTTGAGAGCTGGATCTCAAATTATCCGACAACAAAGTCCAAACACGCCAATTCCAATCGTGTGTAGCCTAGTCCGACGGACAAAGTGCCACGCATGCTCAGAAGAAATTCTCTGACGGAAGCGCTCGGTCAGGTAAAACTAGCATTCCTAATCGACAGAGCACATTCGTCACGCTGCAATGTTAAAATTTGTTTAATGCAGCGCATTCTCTTTTTCTTTACAATGCAAGAAGAATGAAGTTTTTTAGCTGCTCATATTCACACTGACTTCTCCAAAACTTCTTTCTTTATTCTCTTTCCTGATTTCATGACTAGAATATTTTTATTCGTCAGATCTCAAGAATGTTTTTTTATTTTACATTTAGTGGTTGTTTTTTTTTAATCAAGATTTCCTTTATTTGTAATTTTGCTCATCTTCGTTTTTTTTTTGGTGTGTTTTGTGTGTCTCAACTTACCCCAACACCATTATTTTTATTTTTTTTTTTTTTTTTTTTTAATTCCATTATTGCCCCATACATATTTTTTTTTTTTTTTTTAATTCTCTAGGAGGTTGTTTGGTGTTGGTGCCCCTTGTTAATTTGACTTTCTGATTTGTGAAATGTACCTGCCTACTCACAAATAAACTGTCCTTTTTGAAGTAAAACACATAGGCAAGTATTTCTTCAAACAAAAATAACCTTTATTCGGTGTCATAAACAAAATAAACAGGAAGGCAACGCTGGAGAAACTGGTCAATTCGGCAAAGCCTTTTGGCCCCCACGGCAGACATCAAATATGTAATAGCAAAATTGGTGGCATGAGGAGTACATATCTGAGGGAGTACAATCTGGTCCAGAAGTCCAAGCGATCAGGAAGATCAGATGACATCTATTTCCCCAGGATGTGGTCATACAAGAGGCTGCATCTTCTGACAGACCAGACGGAACCCAGGCCATCACTCTCTGGTCTTCCTAAGGCACTTCCCTCCAGGCTTCCTTCCAGGCTGTGGCTCTGATCTTCTAGTTGTGGCAGCAGGTGGAGGAGGGCGATGGTCAACCTCCCGGCTGCCACTTGCCACAGCCTTCTCCCGGCTGCCACTTGCCACAGCCTCCTCCCGGCTGAGGTCTTCCTGTGTATGAAAATGGGACATAGTTTTAGTTCTTTGTTCATCAATTAAACTATTTTCAGCTCATGACTGTGGCAAATTGAATGTTAATAAATAGAACATACTATCATTCTGAGCCCAGCGTTTTTCATTCTTGGCCCAATTCTTTTTGGTCACTACTGTATATTTATATGTCAACCACTTTGTTAAATCACAACTTAACTGATCAATAATAACATCTAGTTAACATCATTAAATGTACGTCAAAAAATATGGTCACCAATGCTATACCTGTCTCAAGCTGGGCCCCTCCACATGTTGCTGCCTGGAAGGCCCAGGTTGGACATCCGAAGCCTCAGCTGGGGGGGGGGGGGGGGAAGAAAGCCTGGAAAGCCAGTAGAGTGATGGCATGGGTTCCCTCTGGTTTGCCAGAAAATGTAGTCTCTCGTAGAACTGCATCCTGGGGACATAAATGTCATTTGGATCTCCTGATCGCAGGGAATTCTTGAACCTCTGGTGCTCCCTCAGATACGTGCTCCTCAGGGCACCAATATTGACCATCACATAGGTGATGTCTGCCGTGGGGATCATGTGTAGTTTCTCCAGCGCTGCCTTCCTTTTGCTTAGATTATTATAATCCGGGTTGATTATCTCCCACAGGCAGGGCAGCGCCCTGAGCTCATCAATGATAAGCACTTTAAAGAATGGCAATTTAAAAGGATCCATAGTCTTTTCTGCAAGACAAACCATAATAATGTCAGGCTAAACTCTCCTAATCTTGTCCCAAAATAAGCCTCAATCTAGAAGCAGTCTAGGCTAGTGATGCACCAAGTTTAAATTGTACCTTCGTTATAGCGATCGTCGCGTCAGCTCTCTCTCTGCTCACAGATCGTCCGTACGACACACGCTGTCAGGTCACCTGAGACCAGGTGACAGGTGCACTCAGTAGGAATCAGAAGTGCACCGCAAGGTAGTGGACCTTAGGACTGACTGCTGTGGATTGTACCCAGGGAGATTCAGGACACAGGTCTACTGGATCACTAACACAGATCCCAGTGGGAGCTAGAGCATAGATTCCCCAGGGCGCGGAGTCTAAGAGCCAGCAGGTGTTCGCCAGAGCCTCTAGTGGTGAGGATGGACTTCGCTGCAGTCTGGCTCCAGGTCGCGGCCCCCAGGGTCTCACAGCTCACGCTCACCGTAGACTACAGGAGAAGGAAGTAGCGGGCTGAAATGACAAGGATAGTAAGGGGATAGGGCAGATGTCAGGGTAACTAGCAGACAGGAACAACAGAGTACCCGCCAAAGGTTCAGGGTCACAGGCAGACAGGGATGGTTGGGGACATGCCAAAGGGTCAAGGTCACAAGCAGACAGGAATCGTTGAGAACACGCCAAGGTCGGTAACAGAGACAAACATCGAGCACACGGCAAGCAGGAACCAGGAAGCCGAACACACCATGGATACACAATGGTTGACCAGCACCACTGGCTTGCAGTGCACAGGTTAATATAGGTTTTCCTGATAGGGCCTGGGGTGGAGCCATGCTTAGAGGAGAGGTTATAAAAACCACCAGGTGAGAGTGGCTGGGCTCTTAGTCTGAACACATGAGGAGAGGTAATTAAACAGGGGAAGATTACTGCATAACCGTGACAGTACCCCCCCCTCTTATGAGGCCTCCCCCAGCTGGGTCCAGGCTTAAAGGGAAACTCCAGATGGAACCTCCTCAACAGATGAGGATCAAGGACCTCAGATGCAGTGATCCAAGACCTCTCCTCAGGACCAAACCCTTTCCAATGTATGAGGTACTGAAGAATGCCTTTACGGAGCCGGGAATCCAAAACTTGACTAACGTATTTTAGATTATCCTCAGAGACCGAAATCGAGGTAGGGAGAGGACGAGAAGACTTGAGGACTAAAGGCTTTTTAGGAATGGTTAAGGGCATAGTAGCAGTAGGGTGAGGCCAGGTTACAGAAGGTCCTGAACAAGAAGCAGAAAGCTTACTGGGCATGGGCTGGACTGGCATAACTAGTGCAGAGGCCGACGGAATAGTATTGTCAGGTTTAGTGACCATCTCCATCGCATCACAGGGCATAACGACTGTGGAACTTGCGGACAAGTTAGCCTGGCTGTGCTTCCAAGGGAGATTAGGGACAGGCAAAGGTAAATGGTTATGCAAACTGGAGTGAAAGATCGACTCAGGATCATAGGTGGGCCCCTCATCCAGAGTGCCACATGACCTAGAGAGTGCATCAGTCCGACTATTGCAGGACACATCCCAGAGATCACTATATAGCCATGCTTAGAGGAGAGGTTATAAAAACCACCAGGTGAGAGTGGCTGGGCTCTTAGTCTGAACACATGAGGAGAGGTAAGCAAACAGGGGAAGATTACTGCATAACCGTGACACACGCGTGTGATGTTTTATATACAGTGCGCATGCATGAAACTTTGCCCGCCCCTGACGATCTTTCTCGTCTATTCCCCGCCCCTTCTCTTTACGGCGCAGTGGGGAGAGCACATGGCGGAGACACAGCAGGTGCGCACTAACTATTCCAGCAATGAGATGGAGGACGAGGAAAGGCCGGAGCCAGAAATGTCCCGCTCCCGGAGGAGAAGATTTAAGGCCTCTAATATGTCTTTTGGAGAAATGTTGGAGATGGTGGACATATTGAAGAGGAGTGACTATGATGGGAAGTATGGGCCTTACCCCAACCCAAATGTCAGAAAGGCCAAGATCATGGCTAAAGTTGTGAAGAGTCTGCAAAAGAATTTCGGGTTACGACGATCCAAGGATCAACTGAGGAAACGCTGGTCAGACCTGAAACTGAGGGAGCACGATCAGTACAGAAAGATCAAGCGAGTAAGTAAGTAAGTAGTTGCCATGTTATTAGGGTGTCCCACACATGTGCTCCAGTGGATACTATAGGGATGTCTCCATCTGACAAACTTGCACCAAACAGGTAATAAGTATTACAGCTTTACAAAGTGTCAAAAATAATGATTTTTGGCTTTGAATTTGGCCAAAAAACACAATTGTACGACACTTCCAAGCAATGTTTCAGATTCCTATTTCTGCCCTCAAAGATTGGTGTGCTAAGTATTCCTTTTGTACATTCTCATAGGGGAGAGAAGACTCGGGACGTCTGAGGACACCAGGGACCCCACACCTCCCAAAGAAGGGGAAATACCAACATCAGAAGCAGAGGAGGGGGAAGGAGAGATTGTAGAAGTTGGAGAAATTGTCACCACAACAGGTGAGTGTCAGAGACCACAGCTTCAGGTAAGCTAATCAATGTATGCCTGCATATTTATAATACACGGTATTTGTTGTTTTTTTTTTTTTTTAGGTGATGTGGATGTTGTGGAAGAAGAATCGCATTTTACCAGTGAAAGTGCACATGTCCGCATCGGGGAGATAATGGTGTGCCATCGGGATCTAGATGATATCAAGAAAAACATCAATGATGTTCAACAAAAAATGAAGAACATCATTGATGTTTTAGGGAAAATCTGAAACACCACAAACTAGCTACCAGACATTTTCTGTTTTTAAAAAACTATATTTTTACGTAAGAAAATTGCAAAATTTGGAAGATGCACACAGTGTGTCAACATGTGCTATCTCCCATCATGGTGGATCAATGACCACGTTTTGTGGGTGCAACCCCTTACTAACTACTAAAGTGGCTGAGATGAAGGGGTTGCACCCCCAAAACACGTACATTGATCCCCATGATGGGAGATTGCACATTTTGACATTCTAGGCATGGGTTCTTGAAGAAAATGCCCAGTTTGATCCCAAAATTGTGTGCATCTTCTAAATTTGGCTTTTCCAGGGGTGACACCCCATGTGATGAAGGCAAGATCAACACAGTTTGGACATACTCATGTCTAATCTTGTCTTTACTTTTCCAAGTTGAACTTTGTAAGTTCCTGTGTTATATATATTGTGGCGGCACAGTGGTGTAGTGGTTAGCACTCTCACCTAGCAGTAAGAAGGGTCGCTGGTTCGAATCCCAACCACGACACTACCTGCCTGGAGTTTGCATGTTCTCCCTGTGCCTGCGTGGGTTTTCTCCGGGTACTCCGGTTTTCTTCCCACAATCCAAAGACATGCAGGTAGGTTAATTGGCTTCTGTCCAAAAATTGGCCCTAGTATATGAATGGGGACCTTGGATTGTGGGCTCCTTGAGGGTAGGGACCGATGTGAGTGTGCAATGTACAGGGATAGGTACAATTGTAGACACTCACTCAGGTTGAACTGGATGGACTGATGTCTTTATTCAACCTTACTAACTATGAAACTATTAAACTATATATGTTCTGCTTTGATACATGCCTGTTTACACAAAAGCGCCAAGTTATATTAATGTTAGCAAAGAATGTTATACACCAAATATGTTTTTTTTTTTTTTTCGAAAAGCCTTTTTGAAAGGCACCACTCACCCAGCTGCTCCACACCGGCCCACCTGCCTAATTGAGTCAGCAGTGCTCATGGCTGTGAAGAGGAATGATGGAGCTCCAATCTCTTTGACGCTGCTTGGCTGACCCCCCTGCGACCGATTGAGAAAGTAAGTGCCGGTGCACTGTGCAGCCCCCTGTTTGCCTGGATAGGAGGAGGAGTGGGATGGCTGCATATAGAGGAATTGAGCTTTCCATATTTCTCCATGCAGCTTCTGAATGCTTGCAGGAGAGAGAGGAGAAGTGAGCATTCAGCGGCTGCATGGGGGAATATGGAAAGCTCAGTTCCTCTATATGCAGCCGCCCTTCCGCTCCTCCTATCCAACTTCTTTTGCTGTCCCCTCTGTGCTTTACAGTCCCTCCTTGTGCTCTCTGGCTCCTCCCCCAGTACTCTCTGCCCCCGTGCCCCCCCCAGTGCTCTCCAGCCCCCCTGCTTTTTACCCCTGTTCTTTCTGCCCCCCAGTGCTCTCCAGCCTCCACTCCCCCAGTGCTCTCCACTCACCCCACAGTGCTCTCCAGCCCCCCCCCTGCTCTCCACCCCCCCACAGTGCTCTCCACCCCCCCCCCCCCAATGCTCTCCAGCCCCCAGTGCTCTCCAGCCCCCCATGCTCTCCACTACCCACAGTGCTCTCCAGCCCCCCGTGCTCTCCAGCCCCCCCCCCCCACAGTGCTCTCTGCTCCCCCCAGTGTTCTCTACCCCTGTTCTTTCTGCCCCCCCCCAGTGCTCTCCAGCTCTCCCCATCATTCCCCAACCTCCCCCACAGTGCTCTCCACCCCCCACAGTGCTCTCCACCCCCCACAGTGCTCTCATGCCCCCCATGCTCTCCACTCCTGTTCTTTCTGCCCCCCACTAGTACTCTCCAGCTCTTCCCATCGCTCTCCAGCCCCCTGTGCGCTCCACCCCTGTTCTTTCTGCCCCCCAGTGTTCTCCAGCCCCCCATTGCTCTCCAGCTCTCCCCATTACTCTCCAGCCCCCACCCCTGTGCTCTCCATCCCCTCAGTGCTCTCTGTTCCCCCCTGCTCTTTGTCCCCCCCCCAGAGCTCTCTCAAGCCTCCCCGTGCTCTCCACCCTGTTCTTTCTGCTCGCCAGTGCCTTCCAGCTCACTCTCCAGCCCTCACCCCTGTGCTCTCTACCCCCCCCAGTGCTCTCCGCCCCGTGTTCTCTGCACCCCCCTGCTCTTTGTCCCCCCCCCCAGTGCTCTCCAGCCCCCGTGCTCTCCACCCCTGTTCTTTCTGGCCCCCCATGACCTGTGCTCTCCAGCTCTCCCCATTACTCCCCAGCCTTCCCCCCTGTGTTCTCCATCTCCCAGCCCTGTGCTCTCCACCCCCCTAGTGCTCTCCGCCCCCCAGTGCTCTCCACTCCCCCCCCAGTGCTTTCTGCCCCCCACAGTGCTCTCCAGCCCCCTGTGCTCTTTAGCCCTGTTCTTTCTTCCCCCCTGATGCTCTCAAGCTCCCCCATCGCTCTACAGCCCCCTACCCAGTGCTCTCCAGCCCCCCCCCAGTGCTCTCCACTCCCTCAGTACTCTCCAGCTCCCCCAAAGTGCTCTCCAGCCCCCCCATGCTCTCCACCCCTGTTTTTGCCCCCCCCAGTGCTCTTCGCTTCCCCACACTCTTATTCCCCCTAGTGCTCTCCAGCTCCCCCCAGTGCTATCCACGCCCCCGTGCTCTTCACCCCTGGCTTCCCCCAGTGCTCTCAAGTTCCCCACCCCTGTGCTCTCCACTCCCCTCTGCTCCTTGCCCCCACCCATGTGCTCTCCAACCCTGCCAGTGCTCTCCACTCCCCCTGCTCTCCAGCTCCCACCCAGTGCTCCCCATGCCCCCCAGTTCTCTCCAGCACCCCCTGCTCTTTTCTGGCCCCCCTCACTCCCTGCAGCTCTGCTAGGTTCCTCCTCCTTTCTCTTGCCGGCTGCTGCAGGGGATCTGTGAGGATGGAGAGTGGGGAAGGGAATGATATCATGGGCTACTCAGTCTAAAATGCTGGGCCTATTTTTTTGTCCCAGTGCGGGCCTGGCAAGGAAGAAGAGCAGCGAGGGCAGCAAACACCAATAGCCTTGGAAGGAGAAGAGTTCTGAAGACCTCCCAGGACAGGCTGACTGGGGCTGGAAAATGAGGACGGCAGAAGGTGCAGGTGGCCTGGGACCACTCCATCTCACACCAAACAGATCCTCTGGAAGGAGCAGAAAACTGTCCCCATCCAGAACGAGAACAGACCCTGCCTGCTGCTGGCGCTGGCATGGTAGGTACCATATCAAACATCACACACTTCCCACAGACAGGGACTGCAGACTGGGACATGGGACATAGGAGGGGCTGCAGACAGGGACAGAGCTGGGGATCTCTCTCTCCCTCACCCCCCTCCTCTTCTCTCTCTGTCCCCACCTCTCTCACTCCCCCTCTCCCTCTCTCCTCTCTCTCTCTCTCTCTCTTCTCTCTCCTCTCTCTCTCTCCCTTTCTCTCTCCCTCCTCTCTCTCTGCGTTTTGCTGGGATCCCCCCACTCTCCTTCCCCTGTGGATATAGAATGACTCAGTTACACCCCTCCTCATTCTCCCAAGGCACAGGGGAAATTCCTAGAGGGGTTGTCACCTTGCTGGGTCCCAGATGTTTTATTGTCTGCATATGTCTGATGGGTGAGGAGGGTGCCCTGGAAGTGGTGCTGATGAACTGTGTGCTAGATCCGTGCATCTTTCTGCAGCCATTTTTATTGCTTGAATTTTTTCCGATTATGGGCATGAGTGGGGCCTCATGTCTAAGTTTTGCCTAAGGCCTCACAAAGCCTACAGCCGCCTCTGTATATGTTTTGTTTTTTAAATGTACCTTTACAATCCCTTTAATTGTTTTCAGTTCGAATAAGTTTGAATTTTCAGTATGGAATGATATATATAACGTATAATAGAAAGCCTATAGAAGTGTCCAGAAAAAAATAATATATCTATTACCTTTTTGGTCTACTGGTGGAGAAATCTGACATAAATTTGTAGGTTTCTGAATTCCTACAATACAATTGTTTTTTTTTCTCTGTGGCCTAAATAACAGTTATTAAATACAAGGCGTTAATTTGTGTAGGCAATACCTTTGCCAAAATATGTAAATGCACAAAAACACATATTTTCATGCTTGACAAAGACAGCAAAAACATGGGTGTATAATTATTCTAGATTTCCAGTAGAGCAGCATTTTTGCATTTACATTTATGTTGTGCCAGCCCACAGAGTGGTTATATAATACAAAACATTTTATTAGTTCAGAAACAGGTTTACAATAAAGCATGTAATCTGTAAAAAAAACACCTTTTAACCAATAACTACAGATCATTAATATAATTGTTTTTTCTTTTACTGTGCTGCAATGCAAAAAAAAACAAAAAAAACAGAGGTGATGTTTTGGCCAAACAAAATAACAATACATTATTTTTAGTAGTAAAGTAGTGTAAGTCACTATGAAATCACTGGCAAACTCTGGATGAAAACTGGCAAGACAAATGGAACTGCTCACCATTCAAAACCAAGTCAGAGACTTGGCATGTTTGCAGTGAAAGACTACATTTGTCTAAGTACAATTAGCACATGCTTATCTAATCCAATGAGTACCAAGCTGACATAAATCAAACTAACCTATTTTGTAATAATCAATTATTAAAACCCCCTAAAATGGCTAGAAATGTGTTATCCTGGCACTCAGTGTTTCTGTGATGTACATCCTATGATAAAACTGGATGAAACTACATATTCATTGTGGCCAGCGTGCCGTCTGGCAATTTCTAGCTTTACAGGCAACATGTGAAATTGAGCAACTAATGCATTCCAGCACCCTGCAGCTGAGCTAAAATCAAAGACTTCATTTAATTTGCCTTACTCTAAATTCTGTGTAATTCACAGTATTCACAGAAATCAACAAGCAGACTCAATAGTGTATGTACTATACCTGTGGAGTGTAACCTCCGATCTCTCAGCTTTATGCTTCCAAATATATTGAAGCTCACAAGACAAACTCACAATTTTTTTTTTTTTTTTTTTACATTAAGCTTTCTGTATGTGAGAGGCAGCAGGGAGGACCTTTCAGCATTACAACCAGTTTTCAAACCAGATTATAACAAAATGCTTTAGGTGGACTTGTGCAACACAGTAATCTCTGGATGAAAAATTGAAGTGCTGAACATTTCGACTGTACTACATGTATGCATCTCAAGAAAAAGTTACCATTTTGGCTGGATAACACTTTTAATTAGCACGGGAAACAGTTGTGGAAAGAATAGTCAAATGCAAAAAACAAAAAAATTATTTCTGGGCTAAAAATAATACATAACTGTTATTTAGAGTGGCACTTGTAAACATAGTTACATAGTTAGCTAAGCTGAAAAAAGACACAAGTCCATCCAGTTCAACCATAAAAAAAATAAATAATAAAAATAAAAAATATCGTACAATCCAATATATCCAATTCTATACCCACAGTTGATCCAGAGGAAGGCAAAAAAAAAAAAAAAAACCCCAGCAGAGCATGCTCCAATCTGCTACAGCAGGGGAAAAAAATCCCTTCCTGATCCACCAAGAGGCAATCGTATTTTCCCTGGATCAACTCTACCTATAAATGTTAGTACCCAGTTATATTATATATTATGTACATTTAGGAAAGTATCCAGGCTTTTCTTAAAGCAATCTACTGAGTTAGCCAGAACCACCTCTGGAGGGAGTCTATTCCACATTTTCACAAGTCTTATGCGGCGTACACACGGTCGGAATTTCCGATGGAAACAGTCCGATGGGAGCTTTTCATCGGATTTTCCGACCGTGTGTATGCCCAACGGTCCTTTTCTGTCGGAATTTCCGACGGACTTTGGATTTTCCGATCGTGTGTAGGCAATTCCGACACGCCAAAAATCACGCATGCTCAGGATCCAGTACGAGACGGAACCGCTCGGTCTGGTAAAACTAGTGTTCGTAATGGAGCTAGCAGATTCTTCACACTGGAATTTTTTTAATTGTTCAATGCCGCTCATTCTCTTCTTTATAATGCTAGAAGAATGAAGTTGTTTTGCTGCTCATATTCACACAGAGTTTTCACAAACGTATTTCTTTATTATTTCTAGGTCTCTCCTGAATAATATTTATATTAGAATTTAAGCCAGATCTGCATAAAATATATATCATTTTTTAAAGTGCTTTTTTTTTTCTTTAATAAGAATATTTGTATTATTGTATTATTTTCTCGTGCTCTCCTTTTTATTTTTTATGTTATGTTTCCACAGCACCATTATTATGTATTATTTGTAAACCTGTTTGTTGTTAGTGTCCCTTGTTAATTTTGACATTGTATTTTTGAAATGTACCTGCCTACTCACCCAAAATAAATTGATTTGCTATTTGTAGAAAAACACATAGGCAAGTATTTTCTGAAACCAAAAACAAAATTTATTTAACATCATAATAGAAATGGGAACTGTCAAAAAAAAAAGTTTTGTTTCGTCCCGTTTCGTATATAAAAAAATTCGTAATTCGTAATTCGTGTACGAAATTCCGTTCGAATTCGTACGAAATACGAATTTCGTACGAATCACGATTTTTTTTTCGAATCGTTACGAATCGTTAGTAAAGTTACGAATCGTTACGAATTGTTAACGCGGCTAATGAATTGTCGGTTCTCATAACACATAGAACAATTCGAATCCAACTACAAATATCGAATTTCAATTTCAAGTTACGAATCGTTACGAATCGTTACGAATCGTTACGAAACGTTACGAATCGTTACGAATCGTTACGAATCGTTAGTAAATCCAACTACAAATATCGAATTTAAACTAATATGAAAGAAATTATAATAGCGGATATAACGAATGCTTCGAATGAATTTGAGATTCAGTATATCTAATATAGAGATCTGTTCCTGCACAGAGTGTCATTTTTGCAGGAAAAAAAAGCTATTTAAAATCACTCGCGGCTAATAAAAAGTCGGCTCCGTAACACAGAGAACAGTCATTCATTGATAAAAAAAAAAAAAAAAAGCGTGGGGGTCCCCCCAAATTCAATAACCAGGCCCTTCAAGTCTGGTATGGATATTAAGGGGAACCCCAGCCAAAAAAAAAAAATGGCGTGGGGTCCCCCTCAAAATCCATACCAGACCCTTTATCCGAGCACGCAACCTGGCAGGTTTTTTTGGCCGCAATTCGGTCTTTTTCGGCAGCGCTCGCTATTTTTCGGCGGCGCTAGCCATTTTTGACATTTTTGACATTTTTTTTGGGGGGTATCAGCGTATAACACGCACCCACGACTTTCCCACGATTTTTAGGGGGAAAAAGTGCGTGTTATACGCCGATAAATACGGTATTTAAAATCACTCGCGGCTATTGCCGGCAAATGAATTGTTGGCTCCGTAACACAGAGAACAGTCATTCATTGATATAAAAAAAAAAAGCGTAGGGGTCCCCCCAAATTCAATAACCAGGCCCTTCAGGTTTGGTATGGATATTAAGGGGGACCCCAACCAAAAAAAAATAAAATGGCGTGGGGTCCCCCTCAAAATCCATACCAGACCCTTATCCGAGCACGCAAACTGGCAGGCCGCAGGAAAAGAGGGGGACGAGATCGCCCCCCTCCCACCTGAACCGTACCAGGCCACATGCCCTCAACATTGGGAGGGTGCTTTGGGGGTCTGAGACCCCCAAAGCACCTTGTCCCCATGTTGATGAGGACAAGGGCCTCATCCCCACAACTCTGGCCGGTGGTTGTGGGGGTCTGCGGGCGGGGGGCTTATCGGAATCTGGAAGTCCCCTTTAACAAGGGGACCCCCAGATCCCCCCCCCCTGTGTGAAATGGTAAGGGGGTTCAAAAGTACCCCTACCATTTCACCAAAAAAGTGTCAAAAATTTTAAAAATGACAGGAGACGGTCTTTGACAATTCCTTTATTAAAATCTTCTTTCTTCTGGTCTTCCTTTCTTCATCCTTCGGTTTCTTCATCTTCTCCTTCCGGCATCTTCTTCCATCTTCTTCTTCCATCTTCTTCTTACTCCGATTCGCTTCTTCTTGCTCCGATCTTCTCGTCCTTCTCGTCCGGCATAGGCGTCGGCGTCTCTTCTGGGCCGCTCCTCGCAATGGGAGGCTCCCGCTCTGTGAGGCTTCACTCCGGCTGACAGGTCTTTTATAACGGAGGGCACTTGGTAACCCCGCCCCCTCTGACGCACGGGGACATCATGGGGACTTCCCTATGGCTTTCCCCATGACGTCAGAGGGGGGGCGGGGTCACCAGGTGCCCTCCGTTATAAAAGACCTGTCAGCCGGAGCGAAGCCTCACAGAGCGGGAGCCTCCCATTGCGAGGAGCGACCCAGAAGAGACGCCGATGCCGGACGAGAAGGACGAGAAGACCGGAGCAAGAAGAAGCGGATCGGAGGAAGAAGAAGATGGAAGAAGATGCCGGAAGGAGAAGATGAAGAAACCGAAGCATGAAGAAAGGATGAAGAAAGGAAGACCAGAAGAAAGAAGAAAGAATATTTTAATAAAGGAATTGTCAAAGACCGTCTCCTGTCATTTTTACCATTTTTGTCACTTTTTGGTGAAATAGTAGGGGTACAAAAGGTACCCCCTTACCATTTCACACAGGGGGGGCGGGATCTGGGGGTCCCCTTGTTAAAGGGGGCTTCCAGATTCTGATAAGCCCCCCGCCCGCAGACCCCCACAACCAATGGCCAGGGTTGTGGGGATGAGGCCCTTGTCCCCATCAACATGCGGACAAGGTGCTTTGGGGGTCTCAGACCCCCAAAGCACCCTCCCAATGTTGAGGGCATGTGGCCTGGTACGGTTCAGGCGGGAGGGGGGGCGCTCTCGTCCCCCCTCTTTTCCTGCAGTCTGCCAGGTTGCGTGCTCGGATAAAGGGTCTGGTATGGATTTTGAGGGGGACCCCACGCCATTTTTTTTTTTGGCTGGGGTTCCCCTAAAATCCATCCCAGACCTGAAGCGCCTGGTTATTGAATTTGGAAAAAATTTGGGAAACATGCCCCCCCCTTCATAGGCATACTATATATATATATATATATATACTATATACTCTATAGTACGTCTATGAAGGGGGGCATGTTTCCCGTGCTTAGAACTGTCTCTGTACAAAGTGTCATTTTTGCAGGAAAAAAAGCTATTTAAAATCAATTGCGGCTAATTGCTGGTTCCCGTAACACAGAGAACAATTTGAATCCAACAACTAACAAATATCTAATTTCAACTAATATGAAAGAAATTATAATAGCGGATATAACGAATGCTTCGAATGCTTCGAATGATTCGAGATTCAGTATATCTAATATAGAGAACTGTTCCTGCACAATGTAATTTTTGCAGGAAAAAAAAGCTATTTAAAATCACTCGCAGCTATTGCCGGCAAATGAATTGTTGGATCCGTAACACAGAGAACATTCATTCATTGAAGTCATTGATAAAAAAAAGCGTGGGGGTCCCCCCAAATTCAATAACCAGGCCCTTCAGGTCTGGGATGGATATTAAGGGGGACCCCAGCCAAAAAAAAAATGGCGTAGGGTCCCCCTCAAAATCCATACCAGACCCTTGAGGTCTGGGATGGATTTTAAGGGGAACCCCAGCCAAAAAAAAATGGCGTGGGGTCCCCCTAAAAATCCATACCAGACCCTTATCCGAGCACGCAACCTGGCAGGCCGCAGGAAAAGAGGGGGGGACGAGAGCGCCCCCCCCTCCCACCTGAACCTTACCAGGCCACATGCCCTCAACATTGGGAGGATGCCCCCAAAGCACCTTGTCCCCATGTTGATGAGGACAAGGGCCTCATCCCCACAACCCTGGCCGGGGGTTGTGGGGGTCTGCGGGCAGGGGGCTTATCGGAATCTGGAAGCCCCCTTTAACAAGGGGACCCCCAGATCCCGCCCCCCCCTGTGTGAAATGGTAAGGGGGTACAAAAGTACCCCTACCATTTCACCAAAAAAGTGTCAAAAATTGTAAAAATGACAGGAGGCGGTCTTTGACAATTCCTTTATTAAAATCTTCTTTCTTCTTTCCTCTGGTCTTCCTTTCTTCATCCTTCGGTTTCTTCATCTTCTCCTTCCGGCATCTTCTTCCATCTTCTTCTTCCTCCGATCCGCTTCTTCTTGCTCCGGTCTTCTCGTCCTTCTCGTCCGGCATCGGCGTCGGCGTCTCTTCTGGGCCGCTCCTCTCAATGGGAGGCTCCCGCTCTGTGAGGCTTCGCTCCCGCTGACAGGTCTTTTATAACGGAGGGCACCTGGTGACCCCGCCCCATCTGACGTCATAGGGAAAGTCATAGGGAAGTCCCCATGACATCCCCGTGCGTCAGAGGGGGCGGGGGTTACCAGGTGCCCTCCGTTATAAAAGACCTGTCAGACGGAGCGAAGCCTCACACAGCGGGAGCCTCCCATTGCGAGGAGTGGCCCAGAAGAGACGCCGACGCCAATGCCGGACGAGAAGGACGAGAAGACCGGAGCAAGAAGAAGCGGAACGGAGGAAGAAGAAGATGGAAGAAGATGCCGGAAGGAGAAGATGAAGAAACCAAAGGATGAAGAAAGGAAGAAGGAAGACCAGAAGAAGAAAGAAGAAGAAAGAAGATTTTAATAAAGGAATTGTCAAAGACCGTCTCCTGTCATTTTTTAAATTTTTGTCACCTGTTTTGGTGAAATGGTAGGGGTACTTTTATACCCCCTTACCATTTCACACAGGGGGGGGGGGGCGGGATCTGGGGGTTCCCTTGTTAAAGGGGACTTCCAGATTCCGATAAGCCCCCCGCCCGCAGACCCCCACAACCACCTGCCAGGGTTGTGGGGATGAGGCCCTTGTCCTCATCAACATGGGGACAAGGTGCTTTGGGGGTCTCAGACCCTCAAAGCATCCTCCCAATGTTGAGGGCATGTGGCCTGGTACGGTTCAGGCGAGAGGGGGGGCCACTCTCGCACCCCCCTCTTTTCCTGCGGCCTGCCAGTTTGCGTGCTCGGATAAGGGTCTGGTATGGATTTTGAGGGGGACCCCACGCCATTTTATTTTTTTTTTTGGCTGGGGTCCCCCTTAATATCCATACCAAACCTGAAGGGCCTGGTTATTGAATTTGGGGGGACCCCTACGCTTTTTTTTTTATATCAATGAATGACTGTTCTCTGTGTTACGGAGCCAACAATTCATTTGCCGGCAATAGCCGCGAGTGATTTTAAATACCGTATTTATCGGCGTATAACACGCACTTTTTCCCCCTAAAAATCGTGGGAAAGTCGTGGGTGCGTGTTATACGCTGATACCCCCAAAAAAAAAATGTCAAAAATGTCAAAAATGGCTAGCGCCGCCGAAAAATAGCGAGCGCTGCCGAAAAAGACCGAATTGCGGCCAAAAAAACCTGAAGGCGCGCCGGAATAGACCAAGCAGACTGTTCGGCTCTGCTCGTAGTCCCGCCTCCCTGCGCTCGCTCCGGAAACAGCAGGGAGGCGCGACCGTGAGCGGAGCTGAACAGTCGGCTCGGCCTTTTCCGGGGCCGCTTCGGTCTTTTTCGGCCGCGCCTCAGTCTTTTTCGGCGGCGCGCGCGACAGAAAGTCTCGGCGGCGGGAAATTTAAACCCGGACCGGACTTCAAATGACGCTAGCAAGGTACAATGACGCTGGGCATGGCTTCAATGACGCTGGGCATGGCTGCAATGACCCTGGGCAAGGCTGCAATGATGCTGGGCAAGGCTGCAATGACGCTGGGCATGGCTGCAATGACGCTGGGCAAGCTGCAATGACGCTGGGCAAGGCTGCAATGACGCTGGGCAAGGCTGCAATGACGCTGGGCAAGGCTGCAAATGACGCTGGGCAAGGCTGCAAATGACGCTGGGCAAGCTGCAAATGACGCTGGGCAAGCTGCAAATAACGCTGGGCAAGCTGCAAATGACGCTCAAATGTAAGTTGTTTTTTTTTCCCTAAACTTCCCTCCTAAAACTTTTTTTCCTTAAAATGCCCTCCTAAACTTGGGGTGCGTGTTATACGCCGGTGCGTGTTATACGCCGATAAATACGGTAGCTTTTTTTTCTGCAAAAATGACACTTTGTCATTCGAATCATTCGAATTCATTCAAATTCATTCAAATTCATTCGTTATATCTGCTATAATAATTTCTTTCGAATTAGTTGAAATTCGATATTGGTAGTTGGATTCGAATAATTTGGAGCTGAAATTCGTAAACGGAATTTTTCCTGCAAAAATTACACTTTGTCATTCAAATTCATTCAAATCCTTTCGAATTCATTTGAATCATTCGTTATATCCGCTATAATAATTTCTTTCATATTAGTTGAAATTTGATATTTGGTAGTCGGATTCGAAAAAATTTGGCGACGGAATTCGTAAACGGAATTTCGTATTCCGTACGGAATTCGTATTTGAAAAAAATCGTACTACGGATTCGTAAATTCGGACGAATTTCGAAAAATTCGTACGAATTACGAATTCGTACGAACCTAATCGCACATGTCTACATCATAATAACAAAATAAAGATAAAGGCAACGCAGGAGAAATTGCTTGAATTTGTGCAGCCTTTGGCCCCCAAGGCAAACATCAAAAAAATTGATAGCTTGAGAAGTCCAATCTGGTCCAGGAATCTCAGAGAACAGGAGCAGCAGCAGATGGTATATGTACCCAGGCTTCGGTACTACAACAGGCTGTGTGTTCTTTGAGACCAGACTGAAGGCAGGGGATCACTTCCTGGTCTTCCGTGCAGCCTTCCCTGCAGCCTTCCCTGGAGGCTGTGGCTTTGTAGGTGGCATTGTGGCAGGAGGAGGAGGAGGAGGAGGAGGATGGGGGAGAGAACACAGGTGTTCGTTTTCACAGATTTCCCCACTCAACCCCTTGTGAATTGTATTAAAAATTAGTTTTTCACATTTCCGCCGCTGGCCCTCCTCCATGTGTTGTAAATTTGAGGCTATGTAGATGCCATAGGCCTCTGTAGCATCGAGGGGGGATCTGAGGGCCTCATTAGCCTCCTTGATGAGGGCCAGTGCTGCCTCCTCTGCTTTTGTGCCCTTCCTGGGTCTTTTGTAGGGAAGGATGAGGGGAGGCACCTGGGATTGTGTGTTACTGGGCCCTGCCACCTCCTGGGTGACACTTCCCCCTGCCTCCTCCTGTGTGCCACTAGCCAGAGCCTCGTCCTGGCTGAGGTCATCCTGTGTATGAAAAAGGGACATAGTTTTAGTTTTTTGTTCATCAAACACACACAATTTTCAGCTCATGACTGTTGCAAATTTAATGTTAAAGAAATAGAAAAGACTATCATTGTGAGCCCAGCATTTTCCCTTCTTGTCCTAATCTTTTTTGGCCACTTCTGTCTATAAATATGTTAAACACTTTTTGTTACTTCATTCATTTATTAGCAAAAATAACATCTACTTACCAACAATCTTTTTTTTTTTCACAGAAAAATTATGTATAAAAACCTATACCTGGCTCCATCTGGGCTCCTCAATCTCTTCCTGTATGGAAGGCCCAGGTTGGTCCACAGATGCTTCAGCTTGATTTGAGGGAAGGCTGGATGGAAGGCTGGTTGGAAGGCTGGAGGGAAGGGGTGCCGGAAGAGTGGAAAGGGATTCCTTGCCCTCAATCTGGTCATCTATAAACCGCATCCTGCTGTAGTACCACAGACTGGGTACATACACCTTATCTGCTGCTGCTCCGGACCTCAGGGACTTCTGGACCTTCTGGTACTCCTTCTTATAGGTGCTTCTCAAGCTACCAATTTTTCCTTCAACAAACTTGATGTCTGCATCAGGGACCCGGGTCTTTACAAATTCAAGCAATTTCTCCAGCGTTGCCCTCCTAGCTGGTTTATTGTGATACAAGGGGTTTTTCACCTCCTAGGGATTTTTCATCTCCCGATATTTGTCAATGAATTCACCAAGGAATTCTGGGTCCTTAAATGGCAGCATTTTGTCTGCAAGACCAAACAAAATACAAAAATAAACATCTCAGGATAATCTTTCAACACAATATTGGCCTCAATCTAGATTCAGTATAGGCCGCACATGACTCCAAAATTAAAATCTTACCTTCGTTCTAACGTTCATTGTTGTTCGTGGTGTCCGTTCCTCCTTCCTCTGCATACAGAACGTAGTTATGACACACGTGTTTGAAGCTTTATATACACTGCGCATGCGTGAATCTCCGCCCGCGTCGCCCGCCCCTGACGTTCTTTCTAGAATATTCGCCGCCCAGTCTCTTTCGTTGCAGTGGGAGCGGAACATGGCGGAGACACAGCAGGTGCATAATAGCAGTAACAAGGAGGAGGAAAGCCCGGAGCCTGAAACGTCACGATCGAGGAGGAGATTTAAGGCCTCAAATATGGCCTTTGTGGAGATGTTGGAGATGGTGGACATCTTGAGGAGCAACGACTATGACGGGAATTATGGTCCATACCCCAACCCAAATATGAGAAAGGCCAAGATCATGAATAAAGTTGTGAAGAGTCTGTACAGTAATTTTGGGGTACGAGTAGGGATGAGCCGAACACCCCCGGGTTCGGTTCGAACCAGAACCTTCGAACGGACCGAAAGTTCGCGCGAATTTTTTTCGAACCCTATACGTTATAATGGACGCGAACGTTCGAAATCAAAAGTGCTAATTACAACGGCCAATATGCATGTTAATGTCATAACAACAGGTTTGGGGACCCGGGTCCTGCCCCAGGGGACATATATCAATGCAAAAAGAACTTTTAAAAACTAACGTTTTTTCGGGAGCAGTCATTTTAATGATGCATAAAGTGAAAAAAAAAAAGTGAAATTTTCCTTTAAATATGGTACCTGGGGGGTGTCTAAAGTATGCCTGTGAAGTGGCATGTGTTTCCCGTGTTTAGAACTGTCCTTGCACAAAATGACATTTGTAAAGGAAAAAAAGAAGCCATTTAAAACCACTTGCGGCTTTAGGTTTGTTCTTAAGTAGAATCTGAACAGGTACATTATGAAGTGTAGCTCCATCCCAAAAAAATCTATTTTTAAGCTTTTTGGAGAACATAGGGAGGGGTTATCACCCCTGTAACATTTGCTGTCTTTGCACATCTGTTCAGAACATGTCACCTCACTTTCCGTCCCAATGACAAATGTTTTTGGAAAAGTGGGGTTTTAATTGAAACAAGGATTGGTGATAAAGTATCAGTAGAGAGGAGATACCTTTTTCCCAAATTAAATCTAACAGGATAGAATTTCCCTTCCTAGGGGTAGATTTCCTCTCACTTCCTGTTTTCTCTTTCCATTTGCAAGTAGGAGTCGTTTGTAAGTTGGATGTTTGAAAGTAGGGGCCTGGCGTATATACTCTGCAGAAATTTGCCCTATTAGATGTTGGTGTAGCCACAAGACTGGTGGGCACAGGAATGGGCCCTGCTATGAGTTAATAGATCAAGATTTGTAATTGCATGCACCTGTTGAACAGGGCAGAAAAATTGGGGGTGGTGGTGGTGGTGGACGGTGTTGCCACAAGACTGTAAGCTCTCACAGTTACTCTTGGTGGGCGCAGGAATGGGCCCTGCTGTGAGTTATTAGATCAAGATTTGTAATTGCAAGCACCTGATGAACAGGGCAGAAAAATTGGGCCTTTGGCGGTGGTGGTGGACGGTGTTGCCACAAGACTGTAGGCCCTCATAGTTACTCTTGGTGGGCGCAGGAATGGGCCCTGCTGTGAGTTATTAGATCAAGATTTGTAATTGCAAGCACCTGATGAACAGGGCAGAAAAATTGGGCCTTTGGCGGTGGTGGTGGACGGTGTTGCCACAAGACTGTAGGCCCTCACAGTTACTCTTGGTGGGCGCAGGAATGGGCCCTGTTGTGAGTTATTAGATCAAGATTTGTAATTGCAAGCACCTGATGAACAGGGCAGAAAAATTGGGCCTTTGGCGGTGGTGGTGGACGGTGTTGCCACAAGACTGCAGGCCCTCATAGTTACTCTTGGTGGGCGCAGGAATGGGCCCTGCTGTGAACTATTAGATCAAGATTTGTAATTACCCGCCCCTGTTAAACAGGGGCTGAAAAATTGTGCCTTAGGCACTGGTGCTGGTGCCACAACACTGCAACCCCTCACAGAGACTGTACTTGGAGCACAGCAGTCACACGTGTTGCGAAGCATTTTTTTAAAAAAATTGTAAGTACCCGCCCCTGTTAAACAGGGGCTGAAAAATTGTGCCTTAGGCACTGGTGCTGGTGCCACAACACTGCAACCCGGCCCTCACAGATACTGTACTTGGAGCACAGCAGTCACACGTGTTGCGAAGCATTTTTTTTAAAAAATTGGAAGTACCCGCCCCTGTTAAACAGGGGCTGAAAAATTGTGCCTTAGGCACTGGTGCTGGTGCCACAACACTGCAACCCGGCCCTCACAGATACTGTACTTGGAGCACAGCAGTCACACGTGTTGCGAAGCATTTTTTTAAAAAATTGTAAGTACCCGCCCCTGTTAAACAGGGGCTGAAAAATTGTGCCTTAGGCACTGGTGCTGGTGCCACAACACTGCAACCCGGCCCTCACAGATACTGTACTTGGAGCACAGCAGTCACACGTGTTGCGAAGCATTTTTTTAAAAAATTGGAAGTACCCGCCCCTGTTAAACAGGGGCTGAAAAATTGTGCCTTAGGCACTGGTGCTGGTGCCACAACACTGCAACCCGGCCCTCACAGATACTGTACTTGGAGCACAGCAGTCACACGTGTTGCGAAGCATTTTTTTAAAAAATTGTAAGTACCCGCCCCTGTTAAACAGGGGCTGAAAAATTGTGCCTTAGGCACTGGTGCTGGTGCCACAACACTGCAACCCGGCCCTCACAGATACTGTACTTGGAGCACATCAGTCACACGTGTTTGCGAAGCATTTTTTTAAAAAATTGTAAGTACCCGCCCCTGTTAAACAGGGGCTGAAAAATTGTGCCTTTGGCACTGGTGCTGGTGCCACAACACTGCAACCCCTCACAGAGACTGTACTTGGAGCACAGCAGTCACACGTGTTGCGAAGCATTTTTTTAAAAAATTGGAAGTACACGCCCCTGTTAAACAGGGGCTGAAAAATTGTGCCTTAGGCACTGGTGTGGTGGCATGGATCATTGAGGAGGAGGAAGAGGATAGTCAGTGAACATAAGAGGACAGTCACTCAGCATCAGCATAGGCAGTCTTGAAGGGATGTGACATTAAAAATTATTCGGTTATATCCGCCTCAGGTGCCTGGTAGCTGGTGGTGATCCAAGACTGATTCATTTTGATGAATGTCAGTCGATCAACCGAGGCGCACCCTATGATCAGTCACAAATCCTCCAGCAGCACTGAATGTGCGTTCGGAAAGAACGCTGGAGGCAGGACAGGCCAGTAGCTCAATTGCATACTGTGCAAGCTCTGGCCAGTGATCCATCCTCAGGACCCAGTAAGCCAGAGGATTTTCGGTGGGAAAGGTGTCCAAGTCTGACCTTGCCCCAAGGTATTCCTGCACCATGTATATCAGACGCTGGCGATGGTTGCTGGAACCGATCATACCTTGGGGCTGCGGACTAAAAAAATTGTCTGAACGCATCGGTCAGACGTCCACCTTCCCCACCGCTCCTTCTGCCACTGACCGAAGCCTCAGCAACTCGTCGCCCAGGACCAGGAGTTTGTAGCCTCCCAGTTTCTGGGAACGCGTTGCACAGACCTTTCTGCAAGGCCTCCCTGAGATGTCTCATCCTCTGCTCCCTCTGCGACGGCAAGATAAGGTCCGCAACCTTACCCTTGTACCGCGGATCAAGGAGAGTGGCCAGCCAGTAATGGTCCCTCTCCTTGATCCGAAGAACACGAGGATCCTTCCGCAGGCTTTGCAGGATCAGGGAGGCCATGCAGCGTAGGTTAGCTGAGGCATTCGGTCCGGAGTCTTCTGGGTCACTGAGGATGACATGATCGCCAGCCACCTCCTCCCAGCCACGTACAAGTCCACTGGTTTGTTGGGACTGTACATCATCCCTAAAAGACTGCTGCTGCTGCTGCTGATGCTGAGTGCCAGGCTCCACCTCCATGCTCACACAATCCTCCTCCTCCTCCTCCTCCTCCTCCTCATCCTCTTCCTGTGTGATGGGTGGGACAGAAGGAACACTGTCCGGATAAAGGGGGCCTTGAGAGGCAAGGAAGTCCTCCTCTTCCTGCCTCTGTTCTGCCTCAAGTGCCCTGTCCATTATCCCACGCAGCGTATGCTCCAACAGGTGGACAAGAGGGACAGTGTCACTGATGCATGCACTGTCACTGCTCACCATCCTCGTGGCCTCCTCAAATGGTGAGAGGACAGTGCATGCATCCCTGATCATGCTCCACTGACGTGGGGAAAAAAAACCAAGCTCCCCTGACCCTGTCCTGGTGCCGTAGTCGCAAAGGTACTCATTGATGGCCCTCTGCTGCGTGTGCAGTCGCTGCAGCATGGCCAACGTTGAGTTCCACCTGGTGGGCATGTCACATATTAGGCGGTTCTTGGGCAGGTTCAGCTCCTTTTGCAGCTCAGTCAGCCGAGCACTGGCATTATAAGATCGGCGGAAATGCACACAGACTTTCCTGGCCTGCCTCAGGACATCCTGTAAGCCTGGGAACCTGCCCAAGAACCGCTGCACCACCAGGTTGAGGACGTGAGCCATGCAGGGCACATGGGTGAGCTGCCCCTGTCGCAGGGCGGAGAGGAGGTTGGTGCCATTGTCAGAAACGACCATTCCTGGCTTAAGCTGACGTGGCGTCAACCACCTCTCGGCCTGCCCCTGCAGAGCTGCCAGAACCTCTGGCCCAGTGTGGCTCCTGTCCCCCAAACACACCAGCGCAAGCACGGCATGGCATCTTTTTGCCTGCGTACTTGCGTAGCCCCTTGTACGCCTACGGAGCACCGCTGGTTCCAAGGACAGAGCACTGGAGGAAGAAGAAGAGGAGGGGGTGGAGGAGAGAGGTGTGTCACAACCAGTAGCAGTAGTCGCGTTTTGGAGGCGTGGTGGCGGAACAACCTCCAACACTACTGCACCTTGTCCTGCATCCCTCCCAGCTGCCAATAGAGTGACCCAATGGGCCGTGAAAGAAAGGTACCGTCCCTGTCCATGCCTGCTGGACCATGAGTCAGCGGTAATATGCACCTTACCGCTGACCGCCCTGTCCAGCGAGGCATGGACATTGCCCTCCACATGCCGGTAGAGAGACGGAATCGCCTTCCGCGAGAAAAAGTGGCGTTTGGGAACCTGCCACTGAGGAACCGCACATTGAACAAACTCACGGAAGGGGGCCGAGTCTACCAACTGAAAAGGCAGCAGTTGAAGTGCTAGCAATTTAGCAAGGCTAGCATTCAACCGCTGGGCATGTGGATGGCTGGGAGTGTACTTCTTTCTACGGTCCAGCAGCTGGGGCAGGGAAATTTGCCTGCTGCAATCGGACGTCGGTGTACTGCAAGTACTTGGTTGTGACACACCGAATTCTACACCTTCAGTCCTCTCAGAGCAGCTTTCAGAGAGGACTGAAGGTGTAGTGGGGATGGAGATCCCAGCTGAGGAGGAGCAAGGAGAGGTCCGCTTAGTTCTTTGGTGTGGGTCTTTTATGTGTGCCTGCCAACGAGCTGCATGGCAGGTCGCCATATGTCTGGTCATGCTTGTCGTGCCCAAGCGGCTGATGTTTTGGCCACGCGAGATACGCTTGAGACAAATATTGCAAATAGCAGTGGTGCGATCTGCTGCACTCGTCTCAAAAAAGGCCCACACCAAAGAACTTTTCTGATAACGTGCAGAGGCAGCGCCCTGCACAGGCGGAGCTCTGCGGTGTTGTACAGTTGCTGTGCTGGCCTCTACCTGGCCTCCAGGGGGCATCCTGCCTCGTTGGACATGTGACGCCGCATCCTCCTCCTCCTCGTCCTCCTCCTCATCCTCTCTCCCTTGAGGCACCCACGTGGAGTCAGTGACCTCATCATCCCCTCCCTCTTCACCACTAGAGCAAACCTGGCAGTAAGCTGCAGCTGGTGGAACAGTACTGCCAGATTCCTCAAGCTGGGTATCGTCATCCGAGCCTTCGAATCGTTGGGCATCCTCCTGGAGCATGTACCCAACACTGTGCTCAAAGAGTTCGGGGGACTCCTCAGGAGGACATGGTGGGTCTAGGGAAGGGGTGGCTGATGATGCTCTGTCAGTACCCTGAGCCTGGGTGAGAGAGGATGAGGAGGATGAGGAGGGCTTGGTCATCCATTCTACCAAGCCTTCAGCATGATGCGGCTCCACATGTCCAGCTGCCGAAAACAAAGACGCGCGTGTCCCATGGCCACGTGCTGATGACGATGCACGACCACGTCCACGTCCACGGCCACGTCCACTAGAAACAGAGCCTGCCTGCCCTGTGTTCTTGGCTCTGCACGCTCTGCCTCCCCTTGGCGGTCTTCCAGCCATTGTAGTCGGTAGTCCTGTGGGTGCTGCTGAGAAGAAAATATAGGAGCTCTGTGTGATGCCACTAACACACTAGAAGTCCTATGGGTGCTTCTGCAAAGAAAATAGAGGAGCTCTGTGTGATGCCACTAACACACTAGAAGTCCTGTGGATGCTTCTGCAAAAAAAATAGAGGAGCTCTGTGTGATGCCACTAACACACTAGAAGTCCTGTGGGTGCTTATGCAAAGAAAATAGAGGAGCTCTGTGTGATGCCACTAACACACTAGAAGTCCTGTGGGTGCTTCTGCAAAGAAAATAGAGGAGCTCTGTGTGATGCCACTAACACACTAGAAGTCCTGTGGGTGCTTCTGCAAAGAAAATAGAGGAGCTCTGTGTGATGCCACTAACACACTAGAAGTCCTGTGGGTGCTTCTGCAAAGAAAATAGAGGAGCTCTGTGTGATGCCACTAACACACTAGAAGTCCTGTGGGTGCTTCTGCAAAGAAAATAGAGGAGCTCTGTGTGATGCCACTAACACACTAGAAGTCCTGTGGATGCTTCTGCAAAAAAAATAGAGGAGCTCTGTGTGATGCCACTAACACACTAGAAGTCCTGTGGGTGCTTATGCAAAGAAAATAGAGGAGCTCTGTGATGCCACTAACACACTAGAAGTCCTGTGGGTGCTTCTGCAAAGAAAATATAGAGGAGCTCTGTGTGATGCCACTAACACACTAGAAGTCCTGTGGGTGCTTCTGCAAAGAAAATAGAGGAGCTCTGTGTGATGCCACTAACACACTAGAAGTCCTGTGGATGCTTCTGCAAAAAAAATAGAGGAGCTCTGTGTGATGCCACTAACACACTAGAAGTCCTGTGGGTGCTTATGCAAAGAAAATAGAGGAGCTCTGTGTGATGCCACTAACACACTAGAAGTCCTGTGGGTGCTTCTGCAAAGAAAATAGAGGAGCTCTGTGTGATGCCACTAACACACTAGAAGTCCTGTGGGTGCTTCTGCAAAGAAAATAGAGGAGCTCTGTGTGATGCCACTAACACACTAGAAGTCCTGTGGGTGCTTCTGCAAAGAAAATAGAGGAGCTCTGTGTGATGCCACTAACACACTAGAAGTCCTGTGGGTGCTTCTGCAAAAAAATAGAGGAGCTCTGTGTGATGCCACTAACACACTAGAAGTCCTGTGGGTGCTTATGCAAAGAAAATAGAGGAGCTCTGTGTGATGCCACTAACACACTAGAAGTCCTGTGGGTGCTTATGCAAAGAAAATAGAGGAGCTCTGTGTGATGCCACTAACACACTAGAAGTCCTGTGGGTGCTTCTGCAAAGAAAATAGAGGAGCTCTGTGTGATGCCACTAACACACTAGAAGTCCTGTGGGTGCTTATGCAAAGAAAATAGAGGAGCTCTGTGTGATGCCACTAACACACTAGAAGTCCTGTGGGTGCTGCTGAGAAGAATATATAGGAGCTCTGTGTGATGCCACTAACACACTAGAAGTCCTATGGGTGCTTCTGCAAAGAAAATAGAGGAGCTCTGTGTGATGCCACTAACACACTAGAAGTCCTGTGGGTGCTTCTGCAAAGAAAATAGAGGAGCTCTGTGTGATGCCACTAACACACTAGAAGTCCTGTGGGTGCTGCTGAGAAGAATATATAGGAGCTCTGTGTGATGCCACTAACACACTAGAAGTCCTATGGGTGCTTCTGCAAAGAAAATAGAGGAGCTCTGTGTGATGGGACTAACACACTTCAAGTCCTATAGGTGCTTCTGGGAAGAAAATAAAGGTCTGTGTGATGGGACTAACACACTTCAAGTCCTATAGTTGCTTCTGGGAACAAAATATAGCTCTGTGTGTGTGATGGGACTAACACACTTCAAGTCCTATAGGTGCTTCTGGGAACAAAATATAGCTCTGTGTGTGTGATGGGACTAACACACTTCAAGTCCTATAGGTGCTTCTGGGAACAAAATATAGCTCTGTGTGTGTGATGGGACTAACACACTTCAAGTCCTATAGGTGCTTCTGGGAAGAAAATATAGCTCTGTGTGTGTAATGGGACTAACACACTTCAAGTCCTATAGGTGCTTCTGGGAACAAAATATAGCTATGTGTGTGTGATGGGACTAACACACTTCAAGTCCTATAGGTGCTTCTGGGAACAAAATATAGCTCTGTGTGTGTGATGGGACTAACACACTTCAAGTCCTATAGGTGCTTCTGGGAACAAAATATAGCTCTGTGTGTGTGATGGGACTAACACACTTCAAGTCCTATAGGTGCTTCTGGGAACAAAATATAGCTCTGTGTGTGTGATGGGACTAACACACTTCAAGTCCTATAGGTGCTTCTGGGAACAAAATATAGCTCTGTGTGTGTGATGGGACTAACACACTTCAAGTCCTATAGGTGCTTCTGGGAACAAAATATAGCTCTGTGTGTGTGATGGGACTAACACACTTCAAGTCCTATAGGTGCTTCTGGGAAGAAAATATAGCTCTGTGTGTGTATGGGACTAACACACTTCAAGTCCTATAGGTGCTTCTGGGAACAAAATATAGCTCTGTGTGTGTGATGGGACTAACACACTTCAAGTCCTATAGGTGCTTCTGGGAACAAAATATAGCTCTGTGTGTGTGTGATGGGACTAACACACTTCAAGTCCTATAGGTGCTTCTGGGAACAAAATATAGCTCTGTGTGTGTGATGGGACTAACACACTTCAAGTCCTATAGGTGCTTCTGGGAAGAAAATATAGCTCTGTGTGTGTGATGGGACTAACACACTTCAAGTCCTATAGGTGCTTCTGGGAAGAAAATATAGCTCTGTGTGTGTAATGGGACTAACACACTTCAAGTCCTATAGGTGCTTCTGGGAACAAAATATAGCTCTGTGTGTGTGATGGGACTAACACACTTCAAGTCCTATAGGTGCTTCTGGGAACAAAATATAGCTCTGTGTGTGTGATGGGACTAACACACTTCAAGTCCTATAGGTGCTTCTGGGAAGAAAATATAGCTCTGTGTGTGTAATGGGACTAACACACTTCAAGTCCTATAGGTGCCTCTGGGAACAAAATATAGCTCTGTGTGTGTGATGGGACTAACACACTTCAAGTCCTATAGGTGCTTCTGGGAAGAAAATATAGCTCTGTGTGTGTGATGGGACTAACACACTTCAAGTCCTATAGGTGCTTCTGGGAACAAAATATAGCTCTGTGTGTGTGATGGGACTAACACACTTCAAGTCCTATAGGTGCTTCTGGGAACAAAATATAGCTCTGTGTGTGTGATGGGACTAACACACTTCAAGTCCTATAGGTGCTTCTGGGAAGAAAATATAGCTCTGTGTGTGTAATGGGACTAACACACTTCAAGTCCTATAGGTGCTCTGGGAACAAAATATAGCTCTGTGTGTGTGATGGGACTAACACACTTCAAGTCCTATAGGTGCTTCTGGGAAGAAAATATAGCTCTGTGTGTGTGATGGGACTAACACACTTCAAGTCCTATAGGTGCTTCTGGGAAGAAAATATAGCTCTGTGTGTGTGATGGGACTAACACACTTCAAGTCCTATAGGTGCTTCTGGGAAGAAAATATAGCTCTGTGTGTGTGATGGGACTAACACACTTCAAGTCCTATAGGTGCCTCTGGGAACAAAATATAGCTCTGTGTGTGTGATGGGACTAACACACTTCAAGTCCTATAGGTGCTTCTGGGAAGAAAATATAGCTCTGTGTGTGTGATGGGACTAACACACTTCAAGTCCTATAGGTGCTTCTGGGAACAAAATATAGCTCTGTGTGTGTGATGGGACTAACACACTTCAAGTCCTATAGGTGCTTCTGGGAACAAAATATAGCTCTGTGTGTGTGATGGGACTAACACACTTCAAGTCCTATAGGTGCTTCTGGGAAGAAAATATAGCTCTGTGTGTGTAATGGGACTAACACACTTCAAGTCCTATAGGTGCCTCTGGGAACAAAATATAGCTCTGTGTGTGTGATGGGACTAACACACTTCAAGTCCTATAGGTGCTTCTGGGAAGAAAATATAGCTCTGTGTGTGTAATGGGACTAACACACTTCAAGTCCTATAGGTGCCTCTGGGAACAAAATATAGCTCTGTGTGTGTGATGGGACTAACACACTTCAAGTCCTATAGGTGCTTCTGGGAAGAAAATATAGCTCTGTGTGTGTGATGGGACTAACACACTTCAAGTCCTATAGGTGCTTCTGGGAACAAAATATAGCTCTGTGTGTGTGATGGGACTAACACACTTCAAGTCCTATAGGTGCTTCTGGGAACAAAATATAGCTCTGTGTGTGTGATGGGACTAACACACTTCAAGTCCTATAGGTGCTTCTGGGAACAAAATATAGCTCTGTGTGTGTGATGGGACTAACACACTTCAAGTCCTATAGGTGCCTCTGGGAACAAAATATAGCTCTGTGTGTGTGATGGGACTAACACACTTCAAGTCCTATAGGTGCTTCTGGGAAAAAAATATAGCTCTGTGTGTGTGATGGGACTAACACACTTCAAGTCCTATAGATGCTTCTGGGAACAAAATATAGCTCTGTGTGTGTGATGGGACTAACACACTTCAAGTCCTATAGGTGCTTCTGGGAACAAAATATAGCTCTGTGTGTGTGATGGGACTAACACACTTCAAGTCCTATAGGTGCTTCTGGGAAGAAAATATAGCTCTGTGTGTGTAATGGGACTAACACACTTCAAGTCCTATAGGTGCCTCTGGGAACAAAATATAGCTCTGTGTGTGTGATGGGACTAACACACTTCAAGTCCTATAGGTGCTTCTGGGAACAAAATATAGCTCTGTGTGTGTAATGGGACTAACACACTTCAAGTCCTATAGGTGCTTCTGGGAACAAAATATAGCTCTGTGTGTGTGATGGGACTAACACACTTCAAGTCCTATAGGTGCTTCTGGGAACAAAATATAGCTCTGTGTGTGTGATGGGACTAACACACTTCAAGTCCTATAGGTGCTTCTGGGAACAAAATATAGCTCTGTGTGTGTGATGGGACTAACACACTTCAAGTCCTATAGGTGCTTCTGGGAACAAAATATAGCTCTGTGTGTGTGATGGGACTAACACACTTCAAGTCCTATAGGTGCTTCTGGGAACAAAATATAGCTCTGTGTGTGTGATGGGACTAACACACTTCAAGTCCTATAGGTGCTTCTGGGAACAAAATATAGCTCTGTGTGTGTGATGGGACTAACACACTACAAGTCCTATAGGTGCTTCTGGGAACAAAATATAGGAGCTCTGCCTGCCTGCCACGAACACACTACAAGTCCTATTGGTGCTTCTGGGAACAAAATATAGGAGCTCTGCCTGCCTGCCACGAACACACTACAAGTCCTATAGGTGCTTCTGGTAACAAAATATAGGAGCTCTGCCTGCCTGCCACGAACACACTACAAGTCCTATAGGTGCTTCTGGTAACAAAATATAGGAGCTCTGCCTGCCTGCCACGAACACACTACAAGTCCTATAGGTGCTTCTGGTAACAAAATATAGGAGCTCTGCCTGCCTGCCACGAACACACTACAAGTCCTATAGGTGCTTCTGGTAACAAAATATAGGAGCTCTGCCTGCCTGCCACGAACACACTACAAGCCCCTCTTTCTCAATCAATCTTTGTAACTGAATCTATCTAACTCAATTTCTGTAAGTGAATCTCTCTACCTAACTAAATCGAGCAGAGTGTCACAGAATCAGCCTGCTCAATCTGCGCCGGAACAGCATGTGACCGGCGCAGACGGCGTGGCGGCCTTTTATAGGGGGGGGCGTGTACTACAGCCCCTGAGCTGTAATTGGCTACAGGCGTCCTGCCTGTAGCCAATTATGGCTCTTCGAGTTTCCGGGGCTGTGATTGGCCAAGCATGCGGGGTCACAGTGCATGCTTGGCCAATCATCAGCCAGCAATGCACTGCGCCGGCCGCGCCGGCCGCAATGCATTGCGGGGCCGCTCGCATCACACGAACGTGATGCGAGCGGCCAAAATAGTTCTGGGCTCGCCGAGCGAGCGAACGCCCGGTGCTCGATGCGAACGTGGGTTCGCATCGAGCACCGGGCCCATCCCTACAGGTGAGTGTCTGACACCCCAGATTCAGGTAATAAGACATGTATGCCTGCCTATTTATAATACATGGTGTGTTTTTTTTATTTTTAGGTGAAGTACAGGTTGTGGAAGAACAGTCAGATCATTTCACCAGTGACAGTGCCCAAAGGCTAATCCAGGACATCATGTGGTGTAGTCAGGATTTAGACATTATTCGCAAAAAAACTAGGGATATTGAAGTTAAACTTTAAAACATGATTAATGTCCTTGAAAGAATATAAATTTCACAAAAAATTGCCACCATTTTTTTTTTTTTTTTTAAATTGTACAACATTTTAAAAAGCCTAATTTTGAAGATGCACACAGTATGTCAACATGTGCTATCTGCCATCAGGGGATATCAATGTACGCGTTTTGTGCCTGCTACCCCTTCCTCAAAACTCAAGTCAGTGAGAGGAAGGGGTTGCACCCCCAAAACACATACATTGTTCCCCCATGATGGGAGATAGCACATGTTGACATTAGGCATGGGATCAGGATGTAAATCCCCAGTTTGCCTCACAATTTGTGTGCATCTTCAAAATTAGGCTTTTACAGGGGTGACTTCACCCCATCTGATGAAGGCAAGATCCACACATTTTGGACAATGTAATGTGTGATCTTGCCTTAAAAAAAATTTCTACGTTGAACTTTGTTATGTTCCAGAGTTGTGTATGTTGTGTTTGGAAACATGGCTGTTTATGTAACGTAACCCCAATTTTTTGGGGGTGAAAATGCAAAACTTGTTACTTTTCTAAAAAAAAACAAAAAAAAAACATGTGAATGTGTACGGAGTAAAAAAATTATTTTTTGCTCAACAATGTGTGGCTTCTTCTTTCAATGATCAATACCATTTTTTGGTGTTGAAATTGGTGTTTACAGTGACAATGGGTGTTTAGATAATAATGTACAAACCACTTGGCACTACAAGTGCACTAGGAGACCCAAAAAAGAAACACAAGCAGGAAACTCAAAGCAAGATTTTTAAAGATAAATAAAGGTAAAATTTATTACAAAAGTGCTGGCAAAGCAATGGCTCCCCTCCCCGAAAAATATTCGGAATAATTTTCGCGCATTTCACGGGTGCTTTGGGGGGGCAAGCCAGGACACGCCGCTTCCAGGGACGTCAGGGATTGCAGTCCAGCGTCAGGCCCAAGTGTAACCACATAATTGGGGTTGTTCCTTTTTAAAAAGTTATGCAAGATGCAACACGATACCACAATGGTGTTAAGTTTGTATTCCGCCATATTAATGGCCATTTGGAACAGGCGGAACCGGCTGGCCAGAATACCAAAGCATTCTCCACGACTCTTCTGGCTCTGGCTCTGGCCAGCTGGTAATTAAATACCCTCTTCTCCGGGGTGAGGGTCCTCTGGGGGAATGGTCTCATCAGATGGTTTGCCAAACCAAAAGCCTCATCTGCGACGAACACAAATGGGAGTCCCTCGACATTCTCCTCCGGGGGTGGCAATTCCAAGCCACCACTATCGAGACGTCGGTAGAACTCGGTCCGGCAAAAAACTCCTCCATCCGACATCCGGCCATTCCTCCCCACGTCCCCATATGAACTCATAGGTCACAGACACCACCGCAATCAACACGATACTATTGAACCCCTTATATTTAAAATAGTATGACCCCGAATGGGGTGGTGGGACGATGTGGACATGCTTCCCATCGATAGGAAATTAGGAAAATCCCACCGCTGGGCAAACTGGGAGGCCACAGTCTGCCATTCCTGTGGCGTGGAAGGAAACTGTGGAGTCAAACAAGAAAAATATAATTAGTACATTTGATAATAAACATTACAAGCAGATTATACAGAAACATTGTTGGCAAACATCAGTATAACATTTCTTGTAGTATTTAAAGGCTAAAATATAAGGTCCACTTATCAGACACCTCCCCCCTCTGATGGCCCCTTGTAAATATTTTAGGGGGAGGTATGTTTTGGACAGCTAACCCTCTCCACTACGTAATGGAGTAACAAAGTAATGTGTGATAGTTTGGCCAGCCCCTCCTTAATTACACTATTGGCAGCTCACTGGACAGGTCAAAGAAGAAGTGGCCTAAAAAAAAAGGAAAATGGAATGAAAATTTTTGGATTCTGCAATTACCTATCATGATAATAATAGGAGAAGAAAAATTAAAACAGTAGCATTTGAAAGTATTGACGCAGGCCCTGGCACTACATGCTTTGAAAAATGAATCCATAAATATGACCACTAAAGAGGTAGGTATAGTGTGTATTGGGTTTGGCAAAGTCAGCAGATAGAGTATTGGTATCAGCTGACTGAGCAGTTGGGGGAGGGGGGGTTCCCAAAAGATTTTGGGCACCACAAAACAAAGCCTCAGGCACTCTGAATGAATTTAAGGATAACTATAACATTTGTACACATTTTAGGGGGTGTTTAGGGTAAAGCATTACAATGAAGCTGACAAAATACATTGTTAAGTGACTAGACTATAGGAGTATATGGGCCCCGGATAGCATGCTGGGGGGGTTAGTGAAGGCAAATATGCATGAAGAACAAAAAAGGAACATACAAAAATCCAACATGCATGAGGACAAAATGGCACAGCATATTACAGAATATTACAGCATATTGAAATCCTGGTAATTAGGGAAGGATGAAAGAAATACAATACATTAGCAAACAGTAAATACATAGAATGTGATGTTAAAGAATACAACTTACTCCTTCTGCAGGACCTGGATGATGGCAGAACAGGTCTCTGGAATAATGATCCCCAGAGCCTGGGGGGAGATGCCTGTCGAGAACTTGAGGTCCTGAAGGCTTCTCCCTGTCGCCAAGTACCTCAACGTGGCAACTAACCTCTGCTCCACAGTGATGGCTTGCCGCACGCAGGTATCCTGCCTGGTAATATAAGGGGACAGCAAAGCCAACAGACAGTGAAAAATGGGGTCCGTCATCCTGAGATAATTCCTGAAATCATCAGGATTATTCTCACGGATCTCACGAAGCAGAGGCATGTGCGAGAATTGGTCATGCTGGAGCAACCAATTCTTGGTCCATGAACTCCTCCTCGCCCTGTTCATGGACGGGGCTTGTGTCAAAGTAAGAACCCCAACACCAAGCCCCCGCACAGCAGGAACTCTACGACGAGTACGTACACGCAACATTGCTTCTAAACGGTCGGCTGGTCAGAACGGACTAAAGAAAGCACTGTTAAACAGCAAGGCCTGAAAGAACAAAATGCAAATCAAGCAACGAGCGGACAATAAGCACTGAAAATCAAAGCGTACTATATATAAATATATAGGCCGCAAAGACAAACAAATGCGAACTGACTACACGCACTGATAAGCAAATACGCACCGACAAGCACAAACTGTAGAGCAGGAACGATGTGAAGCACAAGTCTGAAAAGCATGAATCATCTATAACGAAACTCCTACTAACACGCGATAAACACGAGATCAGCAGAAGGAGCCCAACAGGTGCCGGACATGGTGCTGAACTTTCCTTTTATGGTCTCGTCGTACGTGGTGGATGTCACCGCGTTCTTGGCGGTCGGAATTTGGTGTGATCGTGTGTAGGCAACACAGCTTGAGCGGAATTTTTTCCGACGAGAATTCTGATCGTGTGTACGCGGCATAACTGTGAAGAAACCTTTCCATATTTGGAGATGAAATCTCTTTTCCTCCAGACGTAGAGTGCCCCCTTGTCCTCTGTGTTGACCGTAAAAGGAATAACTTAACACCAAGTTCACTATATGGACCCCTTATATATTTGAACATGTTGATCATATCCCCCCTTATTCTCCTCTTTTCATGAGTGAATAAATTCAGTTCCTCTAATCTTTCCTCATAGCTGAGCTCCTCCATGTCTCTTATCAGTTTGGTTGCCCTTCTCTGCACTTTCTCCAGTTCTCCGATATTCTTTTTAACCACTTGCCTACCAGGTACGAACACCCCCTTCCTGACCAAGCCATTTTTCAGCTTTCAGCGCTGTCGCATTTTGAATGACACTTGTGCGGTCATGCAAGGATGTACCCAAATAAATTTTTTATCTTTTTTTCCCCACAAATAGAGCTTTATTTTGGTGGTATTTGATCACCTCTGCGGTTTTTATTTCTTGCGCTATAAACAAATTAAAAGGGACAAGTTTGAAAAAACGCAATATTTTTTACTTTTTATTATAATAAATATCAATTTTTTTTTTTTTTTAAACCAATTTTTTCCTCAGTTTAGACCGATACGTATTCTTCTACATATTTTTGGTAAAAAAAAATCGCAATAAGCGTCTATTGATTGGTTTGCGCAAAAGTTATAACGTCTACAAAATAGGGATAGATTTATAGCATTTTTATTATTATTTTTTTTTTACTAGTAATGGCAGCGATTTGCGATTTTTATCGTGACTGCGACATTGCGGCGGACATATCGGACACTTTTGACACATTTTTGGGACCATTCACATTTATACAGTGATCCGTGCTATAAAAATGCATTGATTACTGTATAAATGTGACTGGCAGGGAAGGGGTTAACCCTAGGGGGCACTGCAGGGGTTAATATGTTCCCTATATGAGTGATTCTAACTGTGGGGGGAGGTGACTGACTGGGGGAGGGGACCGATCGGTGTCCCTATGTACAAGGGACACACCATCGTTCTCCTCTCCTCTGACAGGACGTGGATCTGTGTGTTTACAAACACAGATCCACGTCCTGCTCAGTTACCGGGCAATCGCGGGTGCCTGGCGGACATCGCGGCCGCCGGGCACGCGCATCGGGTCCCCAGCTACGCGGCGGGCCAAAAAAAGCGAGCCCGCCACAACAGCTGCCGCCGTCATTTGACAGTCAGCTACAGGTTAAGAACTGGTGCCCAAAACTGAACTGCATATTCCAGATGAGGTCTTACTAATGATTTGAACAGGGGCAAAATTATGTCTCTCTCTCTGGAGTCCATACCTCTCTTAATACAAGAAAGGACTTTGCTCGCTTTGGAAACCGCAGCTTGGCATTGCATGCTATTATTGAACTTATGATCTACCAAAACCCCCAGATCCTTCTCCACTATGGATTCCCCCAGTTGTACTCCCCCTAGCATATATGATGCATGCATATTCTTGGCCCCCAAGTGCATAACTTTACATTTATCAACATTAAACCTCATCTGCCACATAGTCGCACAATTAGACAGAGCATTGATGTCGGCTTGTAAATTGGAAACCTCCTGTAAGGACGTTATTCCACTGCATAGCTTGGTGTCACCTGCAAAGACAGAAATGTTACTTTTGATCCCAGACCCAATATCATTTATAAAGATATTAAAAAGTAAGGGTCCCAGCACTGAACCTTGGGGTACACCACTGATAACCTTAGACCATTCATAGTAAGAATCATTAACCACTACTCTCTGAATTCTGTCATTTAGCCAGTTTTCTATCCGTTTACAAACTGATATTTCCAAGCCTGTAGACCTTACCTTACACATGAGCCGCTTTTGCAAAATCCAAGTATACCATGTCCACTGCCACCCCTCTGTCCAAGGTTTTACTTCTACTTTTACCTCCTCATAAAAAGAAATCAGGTTTGTCTGACAACTTCTGTCTTTGATGAATCCATGCTATCTGTTGCTTAAAATGTTTTTTTTCCAGCAAGAACTTGTCTATGTGGTCTTTTATTAAACGCTCCAGTATCTTACCGACTATAGAAGTTAAACTAACAGGTCTATAGTTACTTGGTAAAGACTTTTTTCCCTTTTTAAATCTAGGTACCGCGTTTGCCCTGCGCCAATCTAGTGGTACTATTCCCGTCATTAATGAGTCCCTAAAAATTAAATACAATGGCTTTGAAATTACAGAGCTCAATTCTTTTAGGATCCATGGGTGGATGCCATCAGGTCCAGGTGCTTTATCCACCTTTATTCTGTCTAAATATTTCTGGACCATATCACTTTTGAGCCATTGTGGATCATTCGGGGCTGTGTCAATACCACCCCCATTATGGTCATGAGCTCCCCATGCTCTTTTGTATACACAGAGCTGAAGAAAGTATTTAATAAATTAGCCTTCTCTTTGTTCCCAGTCACCCACTCTAGATTATTTTGTAAAGGGCCTACATGCTCAGACTTGACCTTTTTACTATTAATATATTTGAAGACTTTTTTTGGGTTTGTCCTATCTTTTGCAATCTGTCGTTTATTTTGAATTTTTGCATCCTTGATTTCCTTTTTACATATTCTGTTAAATTCTTTGTAACATTTATACAACACTAGTGTTCCTTCATTTTTATATTTTTTAAAAGCTCTTTTTTTATTGTTTATAGCTTTTTTAACTTTGACCGTGAGCCTTTTAAACTTATTGCCCATGGGAATATACTTTGCAGTGAGGTCCCAAACAGTCTTTTTGAAGAATTCCCATTTCTGCCAATATTCCCTCCCAGTCTAAGTCCTGAAAAGCAGCCCTCATCCTTGGAAAATTTACTCTCTTGAAGTTGAGCATTTTTTATCTTTCCCTTATGTATTTCTTGCTTACAGCTAACATCAAATGAAATCATGTTATGGTCACTGCTACCCAGGTGTTCCTTTATCTGAACATTAGTAATAAGCTCTGCATGGTTTGAAATTACCAGATCCAGCAGAGCATCATTCCTAGTTGGGGCCTCAATAAACTGGACCATAAAATTGTCCTGTAATTGGTTTATACATTTTTGCCCTTTCACTGTCCCAGCAGTGCCATTATTCCACTCAATTTCTGGGTAGTTAAAATCCCCTATTATTATCACTGACCCAGCCCTTGCAGCCCTTTCCATCTGTGCAAGGAGCTGAGTCTCCACCTTCTCGTTAACATTGGGTGGTCTATAACAAACTCCAATGATTAACTTTGAACTACGCACCTCTGTTTGCAGTTCCACCCATAATACTTCAGACTGATCACACTCTCCATCAACCAGGTCCTCTTTCATGCTTGCTTTGAGTTCACTTCTCACATAGAGACAGATCCCACCACCTTTCCTTTTTACCCTGTCTCTCCGAAAAAGAGTGCATAGCCAGAAATATTAATAGCCCAGTCATGGGAAGATTGAAGCCAAGTTTCAGCAATACCGATTACATCATAGCTCTCCTCATGCACCAGAGCTTCCAACTCACCTATTTTGCTTGGCAGACTTCTGGAATTGGTGAACAAACACTTTAATGCATTATGACTAGGGTTGAGCGAACCCGAACTGTAAAGTTTGGGTCCGTACCGGACTTTAGGGTGTTCGGGTCCCGGACCCGAACCCGAACAATTGACTGTATGTTCGGGTTCGGGTCCGGTGTTCGGGGATTTAATGTTGCTTTTAAAAATGTCTTTTAAAAGCACTCGCGGCTATATGAATTGATATTCATATAGCCGCGAGTGCTTTTAATACAGAGAACAGTCATTGAAGTCATTTATTTTTAAAAAGTTAGTCATAAAAAGTGTTTGGGGACCTGGGTCCTGCCCCAGGGGACATGTATCAATGCAAAAAAAACTTTTAAAAACGGATGTTTTTTCGGGAGCAGTGATTTTAATAATGATTAAATTGAAACAATAAAAGTGTAATATTCCTTTAAATTTCGTACCTGGGGGGTGTCTATAGTATGCATGTAAAGGGGCGCATGTTTCCAGTGTTTAGAACTGTCTCTGCAAAAAGTGTCATTTTTGCAGAAAAGAAAGCTATTTAAAATCACTCGCGGCTAAATGAATTATCGGCTCCCGTAATACAGAGAACAGTCATTCATTGAAAAGTCATTCATAAAAAAAAAGTCATTGAAAAAAAAATAAAAAAATTAAAAAAACAAAAAAAAAAAGCGTAGGGGTCCCCCCAAATTCAATAACCAGGCCCTTCAGGTCTGGGATGGATATTAAGGGGGATCCCAGCCAAAAAAAAAATGGCGTAGGGTCCCCCTCAAAATCCATACCAGACCCTTGAGGTCTGGATGGATTTTAAGGGGAAACCCAGCCAAAAAAAATGGCGTGAGGTCCCCCTCAAAATCCATACCAGACCCCTATCCGAGCACGCAACCTGGCAGGCCGCAGGAAAAGAGGGGGGGACGAGAGCGCCCCCCCCTCCCGCCTGAACCATACCAGGCCACATGCCCTCAACATTGGGAGGATGCTTTGGGGGTCTAAGACCCCAAAGCCTCTTGTCCCCATGTTGATGAGGACAAGGGCCTCATCCCCACAACCGTTCCCGGTGGTTGTGGGGGTCTGCGGGAGGGGGGTTATCGGAATCTGGAAGCCCCCTTTAACAAGGGGACCCCCAGATCCCGGCCCCCTCCCTGTGTGAAATGGTAAGGGGGTACAAAAGTACCCCTACCATTTCACCAAAAAAGTGTCAAAAATGGTAAAAATGACAGGAGACGGTCTTTGACAATTCCTTTATTAAAATCTTCTTTCTTCTTTCTTCTGGTCTTCCTTTCTTCATCTTCTCCTTCCAGCATCTTCTTCTTCCATCTTCTTCTTCCTCCGATCCGCTTCTTCTTGGCCTTCTCGTCCAGCATCGGTGTCTCTTCTGGGCCGCTCCGCGCAATGGGAGGCTCCCGCTGGGTGAGGCTTCTCTTCGGTATCTTCTTCCACGGCGTCGGTCTCTAAGGCTTCTCTCCGGTATCTTCTTCCAGGGCGTCGGTCTGTTCTTGGGCCACTCCTCGCAATGGGAGGCTCCCGGTGTGTGAGGCTTCGCTTGGGCTGACAGTTCTTTTATAACGGAGGGCGGGGCCACCTGGTAACCCCGCCCCCCTCTGACGCATGGGAACGTCTTTGGGACTTCCCTATGGCTTTCCCCGTGACGTGGAGAAAGCCATAGGGAACTCCCCATGACGTCCCCCAGGTATGAGTGAACAGAACCTCCTCCACATCGGATCAGTCTTCGTCCAATGTGCTAGGTAGGTTCTGCTTTGCAAAAGAACACATTTGTCATCTTTTGGTATAATGCTGGGATTTTAATTGTATGTTTGTTATGTGTAAGTAACCGTATGTTGTGCAATATGTTTGTGATGCATATGAGAAATATAAAAGGATGAATTTTGATTACAAGTAGATTGCATGAATCTTGCAGATGGTTTAACTGATTGTTAAACAAGATGGTTTAGTGGACTTTGATGGTCATTTAGAAAAGCTTTTGGTTTGAAAATGGCTGCTGCATATTCAAGTAACCCATGTGGCTGAGGGGGGCAGGGCGCCCATGCATTGTTGGCACATGTCTTGCAGGATTCTATACAATAGCATGGAGGAGTTCTTTTGTTTTGAGATGAAAGGATCAAGCATGCAAGCAGCATTGTCTTGGTCCTGTGTATCTGTTGACCTTCCAACTTTCAGAGACAAGTATTGTTTTGTATTTGGGAACAGGAGTGTATGTTTGAGCCGTGTTATTTTGTGTTTTATGTAACTTTGGCGTTTTCAGATGTGTTGTTTGGTTGGAGAGCCTGTGTTTGAGGCCTCCTATGGGCCCTAGTTGATGTAGCCTAAAATGTTTGTAAGTGTCTATGTGGCGTCTCAAATGTGTAGTTTTGTGGTGAGAAGTTTGTGTAGCTAGTGAAGAAATCTTGTTTTGGCGGGATCAACAACTGCATGTGTTGGTGTTTTAGTGTGGCCCTTTTGACATCTGCCATTGTGATGTCTGCCATGCGGCCCAGCTTTTGTCGGCCATTTTCTTGTCGTCGCTGTGTGGCTGTGGCATGATGTTCGTTTGGTGCAACTACCATTTCATGTCTGTTTTATTTTGTGTCATGGGTGAAATTGCTCTGCTTTTAGGCCAGGTTTAAAAATTAGATTTTGGTTTGTAGAGGCACAGTTTAAGGATTTTGTGCTGTTTGGCCTGTGGGTCATCCCACAGTGGAAGCTGCTCCAATTCCTGTGTGTGTGTGTGTGTGTAGCTATGCGGTCTGGGCATCTTGTCTCTGGGCACCATTTCCTTTTGAGTAAATTCAATTGGCTGTTTTTGTACTTTTTACATACTTTTCAGTGAAACTGTTGCATTGTTTGTATTGAGTTTTGGGTTTAAGTGAAAATCTCTACTTTGCACTGAATTTACTAACTTTAACTGGGTTGTTGACAAATCATCTGGCATAGTTACATAGTTACATAGTTTGTAAGGTTGAATAAAGACACCAGTCCATCCAGTTGAACCTGAAATAATTGGTTGTTAAAAGAGTGGTACTCTGTAGTTCTGTGCCAAAAGTGTTGGGACAACAAGTCATAGAGTCGATGCCTCAGTTGGGGTTTCTAGTTGGGGGACTGAACCAGATATAGTGGTTGTAGTCCGGTCCATCCACCGCAAAAGAAGGCACTGGGCAGTGATTTCCTAAATGGGTGCAATGGTTTCCCTGGACTCAGGGGTAAGATGATAAGCCGATTTGAATCGCCATGGGTAATGAGCAATCCGTGCAAGGGAAGGGATGCAAGGCTTCCCACAGTCAGACGGTTGCACAGTACATGAAGTCTAGTTTTGGGGAAAAGGCCATTAAACCCCTTAAAGATTAGCAGATATGGTCAGAGGGTACAGTAAGGTGTATTCCTTTGGAAGGTACTTTTGATGTCTGGAAGTACGAGACCCCAGAATAAAAAGACCTGAGAAGTAGATCGGCTGTGGCTTCAGAAATCTGGAATGATGAGTAGACATGTGCATTCGTTTTCGTCCGAAGCATTTTCGTCCGAATTTTGGGTATTTTCGTTATCATTATAACGAACGTGCAGAATCCGAAAACCGAAAGATCTGACATAAACAAATGCTTTATTTTCGTTGTTGTTGCGACAACAGTTCGATATAGATAGGAGATTCGACATGACGCTGACAATGCCGATCTGTGTCCATCGAACTTGTGGTCGAATGTGCCTAACCTTAGCTCTATTAGTCCAAGATTATTCTACATAGAGAGAAAAGATTTGACATAGAGAGAAAAGGTTCGACATTATAGAGACAATAGCAAAAAAGGTTGAATGTGCCTAACCTAACTCTATTAGTCAAATATTATTCGACATAGAGAGAAAAGATTCAACATAAAGATTTGACGAAGCAGTCGCCGCAAGCTGACATTTATGGTCAAATGCTCCGCCCATAGGCTTTAGAAGAATTCTAATGTTGGTTGACTAGTAATAATACTATTCAACCAACTAGTGTCATACAACATTCGAATTCTACTATAGCTTGTAGGTAGAACATTCGACCGGAAATGTACGATTGTGGCGTTGTACAGTTTAGCTGCTCTGTCGAATCTTCTTAGAACATTCGACAGACACCATAAGCCTTCAATGACAGATTCAACCTTAATTATTTCGGATTTTCAGACTAATGCATTTTTTAACTAAATAAAAAAATATATATAAAAACTAATTTTGGGAGTAACTAAATAAATTTATTTTTCGGACGGAAACGAAATTCCAAAACCAAATATTTCAGTGTGCAGATGTCTAATGATGAGTGAGTTGATGGATGTGTAGTACACGTTTGTGTGATTAAAAAAATTCTTAGGCCTGTTTTTGAACTTTGTGTGGCAGGTCCATGCAAAGATTTCGAGCTGCTCTCGTGTTTTTCCATTGTATTTTTTTCTATCGCTAAAAGAGTAAAGGTAGCATTCCATCTGGTCGTTTTGTTTTTTTCATTTTTGTTTTTGGAACTATGAATTATCTCCCCCACATTTGTATCTAAATGTTTGTCTCATGTTTGTATGTGGTAACAAGAATATGTTTGAACCTACTGCGACAGCCCTCTTACGCGTCGCGGGTGTTGAATTTTAGTAGGAACGTGAAAACAAGGGTTATAGAGGGTTTAGTTATTGTTGGTTTTGAGGAATGTCAGTGACAATTTACCAATGTACATGAATGTTGTATTGTTTAACATTCTTTGCAGGTTAAATATGAAGTATAGAGTAATAACTTTTGTTTATAAGTATCTTTTCAGGTCCAAGGAGTTTCTGAAAGTGTATGTACATAGAAAGCAGGTGTATGTAGATATCTGTACATATGTATAAATACACACGCCTAAGAAGGTAAAAGTATCATAGGCTATTTCACCGTTTTCATTGTTTTTTTTCTGCACCATTCTAAACCCTATGTATCTTCCTCCAGTTTGTAATGAGGAGGAAAAGGGGGAGATGATAGTGGTGAGAATTACACATTTTAAAACCAATAATACGGTGGAGTGCATGCGTGGAGGCTCCCGGGATGGCTGTGTAAGCCTGGAGCTCCACACAGCGCTAGCCATACAGCTTTAATAAGCAGTGGGAAGAGGCTGACAGGATTTCCCTAAATAACAGGAGAAGGCAGCAGATATCACAGGGCTTCTTCTTATGCCGGGAAGACATTCCAGAGGAACCCCGGGTCCTGAGTTTGAGCTTTTTGAAAAGCGGGACATATCTAAAATGGCGTCATTACCTCAGACAGGTGCACAGACTGCAGCTAAAATCTCCACAGCAGCCAGGCAAGTTGTTCTCCCTGCGACCCTCACATATTTACCTCAGTTACAGAGTGCAGCTACCTCTCTCAACACTTCATTGCCTGAAAACACAGTATCCCTTACTCACCCAGACTTTGCTTCTACACAAGCAGCACAGGCTCTTGATGTTCCCTTCAATGTTCCTGACCTGTTTTTTAAACTTTCTGAATTGTTGGATAAAGGTTTAACCCTGAATGCTGAAAGGATCACAGGGGAAATCAGGGCAGATTTCCAAAATCTGGGAACCAGGATTGATCATATAGAACACAAGTTGGATGTTACCATTTCTAGGGCAAACCAACATTCTGACCAGTTGCATTTTATACAAGAACAGCTTGACACAGCCCAGACTCGGATCGAGGACCTTGAGAATCGCCTGAGAAGGGACAATTTTCGGATTAGAGGGATACCAGAAACTGTTTCTGACGTAAAGGCTGCAGTTCAAGAAGTTATCAAATCCCTGATACCTTCGGTCCCGGTACATAAATTGGAGTTGGATAGGGCACACAGATCCCTAGGCCCTCTCAGGAAAGATGGATCTCCGAGGGATATTATAGTAAAACCGCACTTTTACTCAATAAAAGAAGAAGTAATGAAACGTTCCCGCCAACAGGACCAGATACAGTACCAAGGGAAAGTCATACAAATTTTTGCTGACATTTCCCCAAACACCATCCAAAAAAGACGATCCTTGAAACCCCTTTTGACAGCCCTCACCAAGAAGGACATTAAATATCGCTGGGCCTTTCCATTCGCTCTGAAATTTACTTATAATGGTAAACAACAGACATTCCGCAGCTTTCCAGAGGGAGAGCGCCTGTTACTGGATCTGAAGATCATTACCCAAGATTCAGAGATGGATACATCTACCGCACAGCAGGGATCTGCTAAACGCCAATCTCCACTAAGCCCAACCTCTCAACTATGGAACAAGGCTAAACACAAGAAAGTCAAGGATAACTCCCCTCCCTGATGTGGGGGACGTATAACACACCTGTATTTAAATCTTCTTTTCTTTGCCTTGTTACTTAGGCAGAAAATGTTGCTTGATCTTCAATCTTGAATTTGTACTGACTTTTTCTTATAACACATGACAGTTGATGGAGTTTAGTTTAGAGGTCTGCACAATGTTTCTATACCAAGAGTGCACCTGATACTTAATAACCTTGTCAGTTTCGCCTCACCCCTATTTACTTTATCTCCCCCAGTTTGTTCTTTTAGAATGCTATATAAAAGATGTTACTGAGATTTCTGCACATTTGAATGTTCTAGGGGTTTTTTTATGTGCTGTCACTGGCTGGAGCTGATGCATTGCGCTCCCACCTACTACTCAGGCAGTTTTTTTCTGCTCTGTGTGGTGGGGATATAGCCCTCTGTATGGGCTATGCAATTATTTTTGTTATGAATGAGGGGAGGGAGTCTTCCCCCTCACCTCATTCCGGGCCGGGTTATGGCCTTATGGTATTAAGCAAACTGCTGATATTTTATTTTTTTCGTTTTTTCTTCTTCTCTTTCCTTTCTATCTTCCTTTTTCTCCTAGCCTGCCTGTCAATGAGATGTTGCTTCAGGATGTTCTCGGATATATTAACCCTTATAATAGGGGATGATCCTTTTATGTATTTAGTTACTCCTTTATGTACTGAGGGAAGTGGATATAGGTTGGTCATCGCTCTCTCCCTTTTGCTCCATGGCTAATAATAATTCTACTTGTTCTCCCTTACGCATAATATCTCATAACACTCAGGGGTTAAATTCCCCAGTCAAAAGAAGGAAGGCCTTTCAAGTCTATCGTACTCGTCGTATTGATGTGGTCCTCCTTCAGGAGACTCATTTTCCTCAGCAATTTACCCCCTCGTTTTTACATGCACACTTTCCCACATTTTATTTGGCAAATGCAGAAAACAAAACAAAGGGGGTGGCGATACTATTTTCCAAACACTGCAAATTTCACTTTAAAATGGAACACAGAGACCCAGAGGGAAGGTTCCTACTAGTTAAAGGTATGATTGAGGATAAAATATATACATTTATTTCGTACTATGCTCCTAATAGAGGACAGCTACAGTTCTTCCGACAGATGTTCAACATCCTTGACCCATTTATGGAAGGTGTCATAATTATGGGGGGTGACTCTAATACAGCCTTTGATACTAGTCTAGATAAATCTAAACCACTTAAAGTTCAATCAATTAGTCCTAGGAAATCTAGTGTACAAATTGCACGATTGATCTTTCAATCGAGACTAACGGACATTTGGAGGGAACTAAATCCAACTGCACGAGATTTTACACACTTCTCAAACCCACATTTATCTTATTCCCGTAAAGATCATATCCTGCTCTCAACGCACCACATTCCATTGGCTATTTCATCATCTATTTTAGAAGTTTCCTGGTCAGATCATTCCATGGTTCTATTGGTTTTGGGTAAAGATAATCATGGACAACAAGCCTCTCATTGGACTCTCAATCAGTCTATTTTAAGAGATCCCGGCATGGTATCGGAAATACAGGAGGCTCTGCGGGAATACTTTCGCCTTAACGATGTGGAAGATGTTTCGGCAGAGACTCTGTGGGCTGCACATAAGGTGACCATTAGGGGTAAACTAATTCAAATTGCAGCAAGAAGTAAGAAAGAGAGGATGAGAGACATAGAAAGAATGGAGAGAGACTTTACTTCTCTGAGCAAATTGCATAAAAGTGATCCCTCCAAAGTTTCTAGTTCTACTCTAGATGCTGCTCGAGTGGCTCTAAATTTGGCTCTCACAGCAAAAGCTGATAAATCTATTAGGTGGACTGGGGCCAAGTTTTATCAGACAAAAGATAGAATTGGTCCCATGCTTGCACACAAATTGTCCCCCAGGTTTCGTTCTCATGCCCTACCCAAAATTAAACAAAAGGATGGCACCTTTACTCTGAATCCAAAACGAATAATGAAGGCTTTCCAGGAATTTTATGCTGATTTATATAAAGCAGATAAAAATTCTAACCCCACTAAAGTAGGAGAATTTCTGGATAATTTGCATTTACCAACACTGACGGACTCTCATAGAGCTGAGATGGAAGCTCCTTTCTCTATAGAGGAGGTGTCAGAAGTTATCAAAACATTAAAGGGAGGTACAGCACCGGGTCCTGATGGATTTTCCTCACCCTATTATAAAACTTTTTCTGAAATACTACTTCCATACCTTACTAGATTTTTCAATGACATGACTAAGGGCACCCCGTTAGGTAACCAACTCAATATGGCATATATAACAGTAATCCCTAAACCAGATAAAGATTTCAGTCAGATAGAGAACTACAGACCTATTTCCCTAATTAATAATGACCTAAAAATATTGACCAAAATATTAGCAAACCGATTAGCGTCCTTTATAGGCATTTATATCCATAAAGATCAGGTAGGGTTTATCCCTGGTAGG